>JAADYS010002169.1:0-24258 GCA_012931995.1 Fusarium albosuccineum | reverse complement strand
ATATTAGATTTTATGATATAATTAAGGTTATATATCTTAATATATTATAGGTCCCTTATCTAGGGCTTATATTACCTATAATTAATATATAAGCTAGTTATTCCTTATATACTCTAACAGATTAATATAAGTAATTCTAATAAGTATCGCCGTCCAATCCATCTCGAACCATCCTGGAGAAATTATACCAGACATTCGCAAATTCGAAAATCGACTACCGGTCGAGAGTGTTAAATGGTCAATATTGGACGGTCACTACTCGTTCATGTGGTCTTTTCGGATCTTCTCCCGAGGCGTGAATCTCCTAGGAGCTTTGATCTATCCTATGGGACAGGTCTCGGTTCGGGGATGACCCCCACTGGCGTTATCTCGGCACCCACATCTGTTGTTGGGTCTTCACCCTTGAATGAATGAGGGGTTATCGCTTTTTGCCGATGTTGCATCCAGAGCGTTAGTGTTGGTTGCGCATCCACATTGTCGAACCATGACCGTTTCACTCGCAGGCCTGGCAACATCCAAGTGACGAATAGAGCTAGCGTAGGAATCATTAGCGGTTGCCAACTCCCTCGTTTGAAGATCTAGTGCCCATTATCACACCATGTCGTGTCGCTATCTATCTGTGCTAGACAGCTGAAATGGCCTACGAGGTCACTAGACGATAGACGCTCTGGTCAATGAAACACCCTACAGGTTTGTGTATAAATTCCATCGATTGAATTGGGAGTTCTGTCATTGAAATCTACCGCAACACTCACCAAGGCACAATCTCTTATCCAATAACCCATTACATTTCTAGTGGTGAGATGTCAACTGATTCGACACAGACAGCACCTTGCGTGACCACGAGTCCGACGCCCCCTTCTGTGTACTGGTCATCAGAGGCAGAGATCTCGAAGCCATTGATCTGGCCCCGAAGCACGTTCCCTTGCACTTCTAGTAAGAGATCGTATTCGACATCCAGCTCCCATGCATATGTCGAGGACGCAAGAGTAATCCTGTCCTCATCGCGTGCCTTGACCAGCGATATACGCCGACCCTTGGAAAGAACCAGAGAATAGTAGCGGTTGAGTCCTTGCACACGGACAGCAATTCCAACAGGTGCGCCAGAGTTGATCTTGAACTTTGGAACGTGAAGTCGGTAGTCGGTCCAGTCCCTACCACCGTAAATTATGATGCCTTCTCCAAAAGCCTGAGTTGGGATGAATGTGTGCGACATGTGGCAGTGTAGCTTGCTGACTCCATTCACCCAAGACCGGTACCATGACTCCCCAGGCTGCGTGGATGGTCGGCGGACGGACAGTCGAGGAGCTCCCGACCATCGCAAGCTGTCCAGGCGGACCACTGCATCCGACGATTTCTCCTGGCTGGGCAGAATGTACAGACCAACTCGTAGAATCGGACGGCTGTTCGTTGTGTCTGGAATGGTCCAAGTGATATCTTGATATGTCGATGAAGTGAGGGCAACGCAAGGCCCGTCGACCAGTTTTACCACATCGTCATCACCAAAAACCCGCAGGCGCAGGCCAACCTTGACCGGTCCGCTGGAGCTGTCCTTCAGCCCAACCTTGGCAATGACTGTTTGGCCTGGATACAGGAGAGGAGTCGCCGTGAATTCGTACAGCTTCATCCTGATCTCGTCTAGCGAACCAAAGACGGCCGTCGAAACCTCAACGCCCTCGTCGCCTTTGACATCCTTTAAGTATATGTCTAGACCCGGAACGCCACTTTGATCAACGCCCTGCTTCACGATGGTATCTGCCAAGAGCCTGACATTGCAGTCAAACGTCTCGAAACCTTGCACTCCTCCAGGAAGCGTGAAATGAAACTGGGCGCCATCCTTTGGCGGCGGCAGCGGGGCGTAGCCAGCAAGTTGTCGACCCAGGTTGGCAACATCGATAGCAAGGCGAGAGGCGTTGTTTATGGCGTACCCAACTTCTGCCGTAGAAAGCAGAGCGCGATCTGCCAAGGGTCCTCTCCAGTCCTGCTTGCCTTGGAAGGCGGCCAGGCCCATGATGATGGCGACTAAGCAGCCCACGTTTCCTGAATTGCAGTCGGTGTCCCAACCACAGGTGTTGATTAGGTGCATTGCTTCGTCAAAGTCTTTGCTAGAGTAGAGCACAGCCATAATCATGATGGCATGGTTAGGGACCACATGACAGTTGCCATGGAACTTGTCGTAGCCATAGGTTGCCTCAATGCGGTTTCGTGTTTTCATCCAGTCTTGGTCCTCTTTGACCCACTGGCGAACGGCGTTAATTACCTGGGTGATCAATGAGTCTGGAGGAATAACTGAAAGACCCGTGTCCAGGATGTGGTCAATATCATCAGACACAAAGGCCTCGGCCTCCATGGCGGCCCAAAGCTGAGCGGCAAAAACAGACTCGCCATCATGGCTAACGGTGCCCGCAGCTTTTGCCAACTTGGCCGCTTGGGTAGGGTTTCCGGGGGAGACGAGGGCCCAACCATCAATGAAAATCTGTGCTCCTATCTGCTCGGACACACTCTTTCCGTTCGTCTGGCTTGAGCCGCTTAGGGGCGCGGGGATACCACTCTTGAGGTTCAAGTAGGCTGTGTGCTCGGTAGACTGCCCTCGTCCTCCCCACCAAAAGATGGTGCGATTCTCGACGACGGTATTTAACCAAGTGCGTCCAATGTCCTCGGCCGAGATATCGGCTGAGACACCGTGCTCCACAAGTGCTCTCAGGAATTGAAAAGTACCGGAGATGTCATCGTCGGTAACGAGAAGAGGCTGGTCGAGCTGCTCGTGCACGTAGTAATAGATATGTCCAAGCTCGGCCATGATACGTTGCTGAGTCCATCCTTCGAAAGGACGGCCCACGTATACCCCGACAAGCTTTCCTAGAACGCCGGCGTACACACGCTCCAGATAATCATCTTGAAGCGGGCGCTTGTTGGTGGCAGTCATTGTGTTGATGCTATGGGAAGATGCGTCAAATGCTGTGCACAAAGAGGAGCCTTGGATGACGGAGAAGTGAATGATTGCCCTCTCGGATGCTGATGGCCTTTAAACCATTGGCTAGATCTTTAGCACGGAAGAACTTAACCACGGGAGCTCTGGTGTGGACGAGGATCTTAACCTACCAGGTCATCATCCTTCTGCACTCCGCTCGCGTAACGCAATGAATTGTGAGACGAGTTCGGGTCGCCTAAATGACCCAAATACGGCTAGATAAAGCCCAACCGTGCTGTTGCAATGATAATCGGATATAATATCCCGGCATTCTGGACCACGCTTTTCTTATCTCCCCGGATTGTCACGCCTCACGAGCAACTCAATGTTGCACCTCGCCTACTGACCCCTCATTTCTCCAGTCTCCCCATGGTTTCCCCAGGATTGACCTCTCTCACTCATCCATTTAAACACTTCAACATTCCTCAAAGGCTTCCCACTCAACCCCTTTGATCTTTCGTCTTTTCCTTCTCAACTTCAGCCCACGTCCTTTCAGCTTATCCGTCATGCCTGACGCTGCTAAGGACGACCATGTCCAAGTCGGTGGTAACACTGACCCTTCGGTCGCCGTTGCGATCGAAGATGAACAATCCATGTCCCTGCGCCAAGCTTTCCGCCGCTATCCTTCCGCCGTCTTCTGGTCTATTGCCTTGTCCTTAACTATCGTCATGGAAGGCTACGACACCAGCCTCATGTTCAGTCTCTTTGCCTTCCCGCCATTTGTCGAAAAGTTTGGAACCTACTATCCGGAGCTGGGCAAGAAGACGATCCCAGGTGACTGGCAAGTGGCTCTTGGCAATGCAGCGGCCTGTGGCAGCTTCATCGGGCTGCTCGTCAATGGTTATGTGACTGAGAAGTTCGGGCATCGTAAAGTCACGATTGTTGGCCTGGTTCTCATGTCTGGCATCATCTTTATCACCTTCTTTGCCCCTAATATCAAAGTCTTGATAGCTGGCCAAGTTCTTGTCGGCATCCCTTGGGGTATCTTTGCTATTATGGGATCGGCATATTCATCTGAGATCTGTCCCTTAGCCTTACGAGGCTATCTCCTCGCATTCGTCAATATTTGTTGGGTTATTGGACAGCTCATCGCTGCTGGTGTTTTACAGGGGTTTATCAGCAATACCTCGACACTCGGATACCGTATTCCCTGGGCTATCCAGTGGGTGTGGCCAATTCCTCTGATTCTTCTTGCCTTTTTCGCCCCGGACTCTCCCTGGTGGCTCGTTCGACAAGGCCGAGAATCTGACGCTGGGAAATCTATGAAAAGGCTTTCGTCGGGACTGTCTGAGACAGAAATCAAGCAAAAGGTTGCTATGATGGTCCACACGACCGAGCTAGAGAAATCTCTCTGCGCAGATGCGACCTATCTTGAGTGCTTCAAGGGAATCAACCTCCGCAGGACTGAGATTGCATCCATGACCCTTTGTTCTCAGACCTTGCCCGGCCAGGCTATGTGCTACTCTGCATCCTACTTTTTTACCCAAGCTGGCCTAGACGCCGGTGACGCATATAAGCTCAACTTTGGCAGCCTCGCGCTAGCATTCTTTGCTACTATTCTGTCCTGGGCCTTATGAGCCGTTTTGGCCGCCGAACTCTGATCCTAACTGGTCTCAGCCTTCTTTGTGCTGTCCTCCTCTCTATTGGCGCGGCGGCATTTACTATGAGTAGAGCCTCGATGTGGGCGCAATCTGCGCTTGCAATCGTCTGGCTTGCGGTTTACTCGGCAACCATTGGGCCTCAAACCTTTACCCTCGCGGCAGAGATTTCTGCTACGAGGCTCAGGTCTCAAACCATTTCGATCGCTCGGAACGCATATATCATTGTCGGCATCATCGACAACACCATCCAGCCATACTTGATTAATCCCACCGAGGCGAATCTGAAGGGCAAGGCTGCCCTTGTTTGGTTTGGCATTGGGGTTCTTACCCTTCTGTGGGCAGTGTTCCGTCTCCCTGAAACCAAAGGGAAAACATATGAGGAATTGGATGTGCTGTTTGAGAAGAAGATCCCTGCATGGCGCTTTGCTTCTACGAGACTAGATGTCATCGCGGAGGCGGAGATTCTACGGAATCCAGGAAAACAGATTGCGGAAGTTGAACGTGTTGATCATTGACACACAACTCGCTATGAGCCATGAGAGACTCTTGTCGGCCCTCGACCTACAACATATTCTCTGTACTTTACAGGCTTTATTGAGCTCAGAGATATTTTAGTCGGAGTATCTTAATTATAAACCTCTACCGATGTCTCTTAACAGAACAGATTTCATTGTCGCAGAGAGAGACAATTGCAAGCGATGTGAATGGGGGTAAATATAGCTATTTCTGCTACGAAGCTCTCTTTTACATAAAGCAGGTGTACCGTAAGCATGTCTGTTCGGGATAAGCTTATCTGTGAAGGATGAGTTTATTAATTAAGGTTATTCTTTTTGCCAGTGAAATCTATTCTTGTTTCGTGGGAATCTGACGTACATAGAAACTATGGGTCCTGCAGAGCAAGTCCGAGTCATCCAATGATACCCTGTTCTGACCCCCTCAGCTTGCACTCGAATCTCTTGGCAGGATTCATGTAACCCCAAAGCTCTTCTTACACGCTCTCAATGTTACTCCAGCCGGCAGATGGCTCTGGAAGATAACGGTGGCTACTGTTTCATCCTAGAGGGTGTAGGGGTAAACATAGAAACTGCATTGAGAGTCAAGCCATGCGCCCCCGGTTGTCCAACTCGATATTGTAAAGATGGGAGCTTCTATCACCTCATCGATACCTCAAGGGGTGAGGCTGCTGTGACGAGAAGGTCGTAGATGGCTGGTCCACCGCGATAAGCTTAGGTAACAAAACGGTATAATCCAAGCAGACAAGTGATTCCTCCATGAATCACTCAACTCCACGACAGCAGTTCTCTGTGTAGCACTGCGAGCGAACAGGGCCAAGACCAACTCAAAGCAAGCTAGTACTAGACTAGGTATCTTGGCCGTCTTATATCATGAAGGAAGGGAGAATGCCACGCCAGTCGGGCGACGGATGTATGACAAAATGCAGCTTTGGTTGATGAGAAAACTGTTGCCTGGGAAAGGATCAAGTGCCAAGGGAATATCTCATCAAGTCCGACCATCCTCTGACATTATTGGTGTGGCGAGTGCCTATAACCAAGAAAGTTGTCAACGGACCAATCCTACCTGCCCTTTCGAGAATGTCCGTAGGAGTTCTTGTAAGTCCGTTGATATATCTTCTCCCATTAACATGAACTATAAAGGTTGGCGGAATGGCGCTCAAACTCAATGAAGCATCACTCCATATCTCACCTCCAGCTCGCCTGTTCTCAATATTCACCCGAGGCTTATGTTACATATGTTCTCGCAACAACCAATAACGTACCAACCATGAAGTTCAGCATGACCTCCATCCTGGCCTTGGCCGCCCTCGTGAACGTCTCTACGGCAAACTTTGATGTTTACATGGTATGAACTGCTTTTACCCGTCTCATGAATAGCGACTGGTGTTACGAAGATCATGTGCATTGCATTGGGGAATTTGAAAACGATTCGACAAAAAAAGGAACAAAGGACAAAACTGACTCACAACCTCTACATGTTGACGAAATGACCACTATCCCTCAGCAGTGGTCCATGTGGCACATCTGGGACACGGACCCCAGCTGCGGGGATGTTGCAGACGCCAAAAATTACCTTGGTAGAGCCGACGTGAGTGGCACCAAGACAGGCGTGCGCTGCGAGGCGGACGACCTGCGAGACTGCGTGTCTCAGAGCGCCCGTGCAGATGCCATCAAAGTGCTCGAGATGAACTTTCACGGAGAAGACCCCGTCTATCACTGGAGTGAGTACTCTGTCCTGGCCTGTTCCGTGTATCTGGAAGAGAAAGAACTGACGTCTTTCTGTAGCAATCTACCAAGACCGCAACTATGAGATGGTTGGTCTTGACGGCAAGGTCTACGGGCAGTGCATCCTGTTCCCGGGGAACTCGTATGAATGCCGTGATGGGCCTTTCGGAGGGTTCTTCGGAACGCGCAAGTTTCGATGCCTGACCGAGTTTACGGCAGCTCAGATCAAAGAGACCTTTTGAGATGTCTTTCTGGAAGACAGGTCCTCTTCGAGGTTTGGGAACGATTGAGATGGACGTCCTGTGACACAGCAATTGCGTAATGCGATCTGTGCTAGTAGATATTATGGCATTGGGCTTTGGGGGAACGCCGCGTGCTCCTGAATTTGATACTGATGTTTGGTCAACTTTTGTCATCTATCGTGCTTGTGATCTAGCTTTCGCAACAACAAAGAACGTAGTACGTTTGTCATTTCATGGTGTTGACTTGCATAACTTCAAATCCGTAAACCAGTATTTTCTTTCTCTTGGTAATATTAATACTATCGTCTTATATACCCTTATTCACTGCCTCCACTAGAGTGGAAAGAGAAGACTTGACCATCAGTTTCAAGGTGCGTTCCCCATCGTCGAAGGCTGTTGACGTCAGGGCTGTCCTGGCCTGTAGACGAAGACCAAAATTAGCCTGTAAAGGTAAGGAGCACATGCCGTCCCCAAGTAGTATAACGTTATGAGATTTACATAATCTCAATGCGGCTCCGCCAACTCCGCATCTGAAGCCAAGCCCCGTGAAGCCAAACTCCGCGGCATCGGGAGCAACATAAAGCCCGATACACGGGTGCTAGTATCCTCCGGTCTTGACTCAAGGCCCGACGTTAATACAGATAGGTCCCGAAATAGGGTAGTGTGTTAGTGACTACATTCTACTAGAGTCTAGGTGTTTGCAGCTTAAAATCAACGCATCCCCAGATCATTAATACATTTCTGTGGAGGGATAGGAGCGACTCGCAAGTCAGATCCAACCTGCACAATGTCTTCTCAGGCTATCTTGGTAGTTGGTGCTACAGGCAACCAGGGCTACGCAGTTGCCACACAGCTACTCCAACGCGGCCACACGGTACACGCTCTGATGCGGAATGTCTCTTCTGACAAAGCCAAACACCTATCTTCGTTAGGAGCAGTCTTATGTGCCGGAGATCTGGCATCCAAGCCCTCCATTCTGGCTACAATGGATAACGTTCAAGGCGTCTTTGCTGCCCTCCCCACGAGCCCGATGCACGAAGAAGTCGACTACTTGCGCAACATCATCGAAGCGGCGCAGGAACCTCAGGTCGAACATTTCATATTTTCGAGTGTCGCTCGTACCGGCGACCATGAAACCTTTCCTGGCTGGAGCGATAACTACCCCATGGCCTGGTACTGGAAAGACAAGCACGAGGCCGAAAGCCTGGTTCGCACGGCTAGGTTTAAATACTGGACGATTCTCCGACCGGCATTCTTTATCCAGAACTTTTGCAGACCGCTTTGCGACTTTTTGTTGCCCGCCCTTACTCGAGAGCACAAGCTGCAATTGGCGTATCGCCCGGACACTCGGCTTCATCTGGTGCACACGGGTGATATTGGTGTTTTTGCTGCCAATGCCTTTGATTCTCCTCTCGATTATACTGGAAGGTCAATTCCGCTAGCGTCTGAGAGTCTGAGGGGAACCGAGATGGCGGCCCTGTTGAGCCGTATCACTGGCGTGGAGATTAACGTCGAGTTTCTCGACGATGAACAAGCGGCTGCTCTGAAAGAGCAAGGCGTAGGGGTGATAATGGACTCTCAGATTTGGCAGAGGGAGATTGGATACAATGTCGATATTGAGGCCCTACAGGAATATGGCGTTTCCTTAAGACACTTAGCAGATCTGCACCGAGAGGAGCTAGGATGGTGAATGAGGCAAAGTAGCTTTTCTTTTCGCTTTTCATCCTGAATTACAGACTGGTTTCGGCTATTCATGGAAACTTTCAGTTCTGCTTTTGTTGCCTTTTGTGACCAAGTATTAGTGAATGATCAAGCATCATCGTTATCATCAAGTTCAACACTCGTAGATCGATACCAGCGACTCGAAGTAGTGACGTTCAGGTTTAGACAAGCTAGACACATGGAAACCTATAGTGTAAAACGAGTCTCATACTAAGAGATTCGAGATGGTCATTTGCCGAAACGTAGCCTGGCTATGTTTACGTGTGTCAACAAAGCCTGTGATAATAACCTCGTGCGATAGATCGATGTCCTCTACATCGCCAGTAAAACATTTTTATGCTCTCTAGGCATGCTGAAACATTTAATAATAGTTCTGATGCGGCTAATAACAGTAACGTTATCCGCTTCGCAGCCCCACAACCCTACCCACCTACTGTCCACCTGGGATGCGAGGCGCCACGGCATTATATTTTGCCGACGATGGCCGTAAGAGCAAAGTAAAATAAATCCATTGGTTAAGGGGGTCATTAGTTACTACCGTGATTTGCCACTTTGGCTTCTGCTAGAGGGGTTTGCTTTGTTCAACCTGAGTAAGACGCGCGCGCCTTGACGTGCCTCAACCTCTTTCTTTATATTAGTAGCTATGGTTTGATAGCTGTGTTATTTCTTTTTCAGTACGCCGCTGACACTATTGTCAAAGCATAAGAAACCATCGAAGAGTAAACTAAATACTTACTTCTCGTTAGTCTGGGTAGCCATACAGATGGCCTGCGGCGGCCTGCCTCGTCCCCTCTTGGTGGCTTGATGATCTCGACACATTTTCATTACCGTTGCTGGAACAGATCTCCAACCTGCCTAAGCCATTGGCTAGATCAGAATTTTTTTTTATCTGTTTACTGAGTTACTACAGAGCCTGGTAATTATTCTCACAGCCTGCCTCACTAGTTGTGATGGCTTAATGGCCTGCAGTCTTCATTGGTCTAGCTAAGACAATTCTCAAGCCACTGGATTACACAACGTACGCCAAGCATGTAGAGGCGGGTTTCGGGTTTTCAGCTCGAGTAGGGGAATTTACCTAGTAGTTTCCGGCCCCCTTGACTTTCTTCCTTTATTATTTTTTTCTCCCTTCTGTTCTCCCTCTGATCTCCCTCTGATCTCTACTATCATTTTTTGACCTTGTATTGCCACAGGCAGAGAGCCAACTACTGCACCAAAGAACACAATCTTTACATAGGAGTAGTACCCCAACGAACCCAATACTGTATCCTCTGACACCTCGACTTCTCAATCTCTCACGATGCCTTGCGACAAAGTAGGCAACACGAACCCTGATATTGCAGGACTCGGTGTACGTGCTCAACATCCATTTGTAGCTATGAAAAGAGGCGTAACAAGTCTTTAAGATTTTTATTTCCTTCGCTTTTCAAGCAGCCCTTTCTGTTATTCTCTCTATCTGGTCCCTCCTACTATGGAGGGAGGTGGCAGAAATACTTCTTGATTACGCCCTTCAATTTCCGTTCTGGTATGATTTTGATAAGATTCTAATCGCCTTCAACCATTGGAGGAGGACTTCGCCAGACACTGTCGATGAAGAAGCACAAGCCACCCAGCACCCTGTTAGAGATATAAACCAGGTTTTGAAACGGGCCCTATCTAGGTATTACGGATTTGGAAAAACATCGACTTCCGATAAAAAGAAAATCATAGATGGGGTTCTTACAACAATCAGTGATGTACAGATTATCAACGGTGAGATAGGGCCCCATTGGTTTCTTTGGTTTACGCCCTAACAAGTTCTAGCATTGGCTCTTATCCTAGCGGCCCTCACCCAATGGAGAACCTTGAGTCTTTACCATCTGCATATAGTATATGATATGGCTAGCTTTACTGGGTAAGTTAAGAATGAACGACGTAGTATCTACGTTGATGATGGATGGTGTTTAACGATCAGAACAGAATATCTGCCTGTGCGAGCTTTATTTGCATCCCTCCCCACCACGTACGGCTGTCTCGAAAGTTGTCCCTCGTCTTGTACGTCGGCATTCTTATACCATTTATTATTATATTCAGCGTACGCCTTAAACAATGGGATATGTCCGAGGACGGACACTGTTACAATAGCCCAACTATTGCATCAGACGGACCTGAACCCCCCAGTGAGGCGGGTTTGACGTACATACTCGTCACAAGTCTATACTCCCTAATTGTGATCTTCGTTTGCTACAGAAGCAGTCAAGACTCCCGGCCTGTAGGCCCCCAGAACTTTCGGCAATTTGAGGCTACGTTCATAAACGACCTCACGGAACTATTATCTTCTCTTATTCCCTTTGTTAAATCCTTACTCTACATGTTTCAACTTTCAGAACACCCCCACATTGAAAAACTCTTGTATATATATGCAAGGGCGTGGATGTTTCTGATGACCCCTGCTCTTGCTCTTGTCTATTGGCTTAGTCGTTTGAGCTTACCTGGTAAACGAGAGGATAAAGCTCCTTTTATCGCCTTCGCAGCCCTCATTCAATATCCTTTGCATTTAACCATAGCCATCATGGTGAGGATTAGAAATGTGAAACAATTGAAGGGGGACTCTGAGAATACGTGGGGATTCGGACAGATTGTTGCGCTTTTGTTATGTGGAGGGGTACTAATAGAATGTCTTAGAGCGCGTTCAGGTATGTTCAACACGTCCAAACTAGGCTTTCTACTAACATATATTCTTATAGACTATCGAAAGGCCGTTCAATTGAAGCAGAAGCTTCTGGCTGCGTCCCGAAGAAATAGCATCTGATCGTCTGATCGGGGAGGTAAGGCAGCCGTATGCCGGCGTTCAAAGCTAACGGAGACACGCATTGGGATCTAGTAGATACTACATCATGACCCAAGAAAGTCATGTGAATAAATTTACAAGCCAGCCCAGTGCTATTCTACAGACGAGAATATATATACATGAAAGACCGAGGTAATGGTGCTACCAAGGCAGCCAGTTCTTGACGGACTTGATATAAACCCACAGATAGACAGATACATAGTTCGTGGCAGTGAACAGGGCAAAGATACCCAAATATGGCCAGGCATCCGACACCGCGACATCGATGGTGGAAAGATACTATGCGCACGTTAGCAGATGCGTCCAGATGGGCCATATAGGTTGACTGAACGCACATCCTTTCCAGTTGCGTACTGGCAGTAACCACATGTACCGATGGCATCCGGGTCTGAGAGATAACCTGTTGTGCTCGAGAGCCAGTCTTGGGCATACTCGCCGCAGGTGGTGTTTGAGGGCGACCGGAATGAGATCAGCTCTGAGTCTAGGCATTTAACGCTAGTAGGAGAGAGCACCATGGCGATGATGCCCGAGATCCAGTATGTAAATGGGCTAACATAGTACATTGTGTAGGCCCATACGTCTGGCATTAGAGACTGAGGCTGCAAGACTCCGTTGAAGAACTCGCACATGACTATGAAGAAGGGCATGATGTTGGCGGCCATAGTGGCATCGGCGCTTTTTCACTTGTTAAAGAAATCTCAAGGGAGGGAGTGAGGGAGACATACCTCAAAGCAGCAATCCATTGGCCCCATGACGTACTGAACAGATGGAACATGATCATCATGAGGAACGTGTAGCCGGCAGGAGCACCAAGAGGATGTCCAACAAGAAAATAAAACAGGACATAGAATAGCACGCCTCCGATAAGGGCAAAGGGTATTTCGGCCACAATTTGTGCTGTCGAGAAGGCGAACCAGCCGTAGATGCGGCTCGGATACTCCCGGGCCAACCACACATTTCTGTTGTCCTCGAACATCATGGCGCAGGCGTTTATGAACTCTGGGATGAGCATGAGCACTAGAAAGCACGAAAAGATGCGATTCTGCATGTCTTCGACGCTGTTGTTTAGCTGAAGAAAAGCGAGGCCGTTGAGTATCGCGTGGAAGAAGGAGCAGTACAGCCGAGAGTATATGTAGTCGGGGGTGCGCCAGTACTGTATGAGGGTTCTCTTGGTGAGGTGATAGATCTGATCGGTGGTTGATGAAGCAAAAGCGCTAGCAGACGCCTTGTGGTTGCCAAAATCATCTGCTGGTGAACTCGTCTTGGAAGCCGTGATTTCGTCGATCCGCTGCAAAACCGCGGCAGCATCGGGCGACTCATCCCAGATATCACACCAGCCTCGGTCCCAGGTACCAGAAGTTATTTCGATCAATAAATCTGCGACATTCTTGTCTGGTTCAACTGAAATCCCTTGTTTACTTACGTACTCGAGGACAGATTTGCCGCGGCATCCAACCTCCCCGAAGTAGTAGACTCGCCCTTGGTTGATGGCGAGAACACGGTCAAACTAGATGCAGTGTAAGAGACAAAGTCGCTGAGTCGAAAGAAAGGGTCTCAAATTACCATTTCAAACTGGTCCTGACTCGCTTGGTGGATGGTGCAAATGATGGACTGGCCGTTGCTTGCCAGTCGCTTGAGTAGAGCGACGATGCTCATAGCCCCTTGACCATCCAAACCCTGGTGATATGTGAGTTTCGAATCTTAATCGCGGCAACATGATACTCACGCTTGTCGGCTCATCCAAAAACAAGAGCATGCTAGGTTTTGCGCAGAGTTCGACCCCGATAGTAGTTCGTTTCTTCTGCTCAAGCGACAGGGTTCTAATCACTGCATCCTGCAAGTGAGTCATGTCTAGGATCTCTAGAACCTCATCAACATAAGCTGACTTGTCAGCTTTGGGCGTATTCTTAGACTGCCTTAGTAGAGCCGAGAACTCAAATGCTTCACGGACTGTGCTGGTCTCTACGTGGACGTCCATCTGTTGGCAGTATCCGATTGACTGGCCAAAGTCTGGGCCGATGGGTTTCCCGTCAACCATCATCTCGCCCTGCAGCGTTCCGGTTGATTGCTGTGTTAAAACCGACATCACTAGAGGCGGTGTTTAGTATCGATCCTGTATAATTGCTTGCTTGCCTGGGCTTACATGTGCTTTTCCCAGCCCCAGAGGCCCCGACTAGCGCCGTGAGTTTGCCAGGCTCACAGAAACCGGAAACGTCTTTTAATAATGGCTTTTCGCTGTGTTGGTGGGCAACAGCGTAGTTCAGGTTGCGCCAGGTGAAAATGGACTGTGATCAAACCAAGCCGGTGTTGACATCCTCTGTGGGCGAGCTGCATGTCTCGCTTTCTTCGCATTGTCGCTTTTTGTCAGCTTTTTCCTCATCTGTCAGTTTCGCCCTTTTATGGACAAACTCGACAGCTCCCCCGACTCCATCGGCCCAATCGATGGCCTCGACCAACCACATGTTGATCAGCAGCAAGCCAACTGTGAACAAGATCAAGATGCCAAAGTCTCGTCCAATATTGTCGAAGCTGAAGCCAAATTGGCTCGCAAGGTAGTCATCACCTTGCAGGCTCATCTGACCCGAGCTCATCCCCTTGTAGGCGCAGCTCTGGAATTCAGAGTTATTGTAACTCTCTCCTGATGGTATCATGGAGCTGGATGAGCATGGAAAGTCGCGATTGTGGAACTCGACTGCCATGATGATCTCGAAAGAGTAAAGGACTGGCGTAACATACTACTCAGCGTTGTTAGTTGAGACGAAAGCCGAATGGAACCGATGATGCGTACAGCAAGCCAGCCCACCCAAGGGGCATCCGACATCAGGCGATCAACCGATCTTAAATAGCCCCCGCCCACGATGGCGATGAGCAAAAGTAGGCCACCATATCTTAGCGCAATATCCAGACGAGGGGAAGCGGCGCCAAACACTCGAAAGTAGGATGTAAATGCGATGGCGCAGAGGAAGGTAGAGAATAGAAAGGCAAAGAACGCGCCAGCCTGGCGTTCCTTCGTTAGCAAAGCCCTTGTCGTGGGGGCGGTTAAGACTCACCTCGGCTCGCATTCCACCGAGAAAATAAGCGACGACCGCGAAGCAGAAGGTTAGCAAAAAGACAGTAACAAGATCGAGCAGAAATTTCCCGAAGATGACAGCGCTTGGCCTGACAATGGCGAATCTTTTCTGGCGACTCATAACCGACCGATCATGCAGCGCATTTTCCAGTTCTACATATTGGAACCACGCAACTAGGGCGGCGCAGTAGAAGGAGAAGCCACCTCGAGAATACACACCGGCGGTGTCGACAGGCATATTGTAGAACATGGATCCTAGAAGAAACGCACATGATAGGATGCAGATAAACTTGGATAGGAATGGGGCCAAATGGCCTCTGAGCTGCCAGAACTCTCGCCTGGTGCACAGGAGCGCCTGTCGGACGAACGAAGTGTTGTAAGATGAGTGAGCGGAGACAAATCTGGATTTGCAGTGGTTTCTAATGTCCTTAAATGCCGTGACAGCGGAATTGACGCTATTCTGTCTCTGCGCGGTAGCTAGGACATCGGCTTCATAGAGCTGCACCTCGTCCTGTACGGCCTTGAACGCTTGGCTAGCCCTGAATGCCCGCTCAAGGTCAATGGCACCGCGAGGAAACTTCTCATCTTGGGCATTGGCCATGTTCTCGTGTTTTCCAGCTGTGATGCTAGTGAGAAAGTCGCTCATTGTTTGGCGGGGAAGGCGTTCATAGCCAAGTGCGTTGAAGTAGTGCTCGGCTTCACAGGCAGGGCCTTGGTACAGCATGCGCCCCTCATCGATCAGAAGAAGTTTGTCCATGAGATTGTAGATTGCATCTGAGGCCTGGTACAGAGAGACGACCGTGGCTCGGTCGCAAGCGTCGGTCATGATGCGAAGCGATCGGATGTAATCCAGAGCAGACGCCGCGTCTAAGCCACGAGTTGAACCATCCCAGCATTGGACAGACGAATCCGATGCTAGTGACTCGAGGATGGAGACACGTTTTCTCTCTCCGCCAGACACGCCTCTGATGAACTCATTCCCAACCAAGGTGTCCATAACGTGCGTCATGCCGAAGATGCGCCCGTACTCGTCCAGGAATCGCGGGACTTGCCCGAGGAGCCGCTTGGGTGACTTATTCTTGAGCGCAAACTCCAGTGTCTGTCGCACTGTCAAGGTAGGCAAGTGGATATCGTCTTCGGGGATATAAGCCACCGCCCCTCTGTACTTCTTATTCACTTCCTCAAGTGAGATGCCAGAGTAGTCGATGGAGCCTTTGACACCTAGAAATGAAGCATGCTCTCCACTAATGGTTCGCAGGAAAGTGCTGCATCCGGATCCCGGGTTACCTAGAACTCTGACCGACTGTTAGGAGCTGGAATTAGTGAGAAAGAAGACCACTTACAGCATCATCTGCCCATTTTTTACCAACCCTGTAAAGTCGCGGATGAGGGGGTTGCCATCTTCCATCTTGGGAGGCGAGATAAGACGACCAAATACTGCATTGTAGATGCTTTTTAATGTCAAGGCTTCCCAAATTGCATCCTTTAGAGTTTTGACAGATCCTCGGCCTGTCTGTTGCCCATATGCCGTTACTGACTTGAAGCATACGCTAAGCGGAACAGATCCGGGGCTGTCTTGGTCCTGGTCTCGTCGCAGATACTTCTCAAAATCGGCAAAATTGTCGTGGGAAGCGGGTTGGGAATACCGCGATATTTCACGATGCAACTCGCCGATAGTGTTTTCAATCTCGGCTGTTAGGAAAACGTGCGGGTCTTGGTCCTGATCGTGCTCGACGGTGTGGGGAAGGGGTTCAATCCCCTGGCGCAAGTATGAAGGCATGCCCGACGGATGACTTCTAAGCAAAGAGGACTTGTTGAAGAGGGATACTTGGAAAGAACGCTTCCAATTGACATCTCATTTTGAATCATATTTGTAGGTTTTCAATTTACCACGCCCTTGAGGTCAAAACGGAGTACGCGGGCTCCGGTAAGTGACGTCTTGGGGCGATGCGATTTATTATCAGATTCGGGTTAGGCGCATCTCCATAAAGAGGGGCCGATATCCACAAACACCCAATCAACGCTCGGAATTCTAAATACCCGGTAGGTTCAAGATCGGGAGTTTCCACCTTGTTGTCTGACAAATGCTTCCTACACCAGCATGCCATAACTTGCTCTTTCATCCCAGCCGCAGCGATCAATAGAGACACAATTCTCTACGTCAAGGACCAATCAAATTCATCTGTCATATTGCATTGCATTATCCATAAACGGCAACGAGCGCTTTTATGGCCAAGTGCTGGGCGTGTAAGCGACGCCGCCTCAAGTGCGACGGGGCCCTTCCGCGCTGTCAAAAATGCACCGACAATGGCACAGAGTGTCCTGGGTACAAGACACCCCTTACATGGGTCACCGGGGTGGCCTGTAGAGGCCCAATGAAACATCGTCACTTCGGCCAGGAGGCTGGAACTCAGGTGGTAGAGCCCAACACAGCAACAGAGGAGGAATGTACCGACCTAGTATCCACGACATCTCCAGCCTCGATTTCTTCTTCCTCCTCTCAAGATATTTCCACCTGCTCTAGCACCTCCTCCCCGGTGTCGCTTACAGATCCTGTTTTCCAAGACCTTCACTACACTACCAGATTTTTCATCGATTATTGTAGGTCCTCTTCTAAGCGAGCCGTATTCTTCATCACTAACTCGCATCGAGTTTCTAAACGGGTCTGTCACCTACTGGTCTTGCGGGACAGCACAGAGAACCCATACCGGGCCATGATAGCTCTCGCTGGATTGTTCCCATTCGTACCCCATGCCATCACGGCCATAGCATCATGTCACCTCATGCACAGCGTAACAGGGTCCACAATCACCAGTGCAGAACGTTCACATCTATCAGTGGCGACCGACCAATCTTGTCTCGTGTCTATACCAGACAGCATACAAAAACACTATATTATGTCCAAGCATCAATGCTTGGGGCTTTTGTCAACCACCATCAACGACCCAGTTAGGAGGAAAGACTACTCTACACTCGCCACAGTCACGCTTCTCACCATTTTGGACCTCTTTGAGAAAGGGAGCGGGTCGTGGACTGTTCACATTGAGGGCGCCAAGATGCTCTTGGGACAACACCAAACGACGTACAACCTGGCCCAACAGAGTGGTTTCAGACGATTGGTTGGTGATATTGCCATGTACGTCTTTTCACACCCATGTTTGTGCGTGATCTAATCGAACTTTGGTTGCGCAGGTTCGAAGTCCTTGGGTCAACATTGTGTCGACCGGGAGCGCTGGCCAGCTCACCTCGATGGCAATTCCTATTAGCCATGTTGGAAGACTGTTATATAGTTGGTGTCGGATGTCCAAAGGAGATTTTGCTGAGCATTGGCTCATTCGCTATGCAACGCCGGGGTGGTCCTACTCGGGGCCCGACCTCCGGGAATCTGGAAATAGGGAGTGTTCAAGAGACCCTACGTCAGCTCAGATCATTTGATGTTCAAGCCTGGGCCACCAAGTCAGTCAACCAACGACACTCGGAACCATCCGCGACAGCCGACGATTTACTGCATGTGGGTCATATCTGGAAACTGACGGCCGAGATCTACGGTTTTCATGTCCTCTCAACTCTCAAACAAAGCGTCACAGATCTACAACCACCAACTCTCAGCTCTGTAATTGAAGAGTTTGGGTCTCTGGAACGGAATGACGAAGAGCTGCTCAAATGCCTGGTCTGGCCGACTTTTGTCGTCGGGGCTGCTAGTACCCACTGGTGTCAGAGACAGTGGGCTTATCAAATGTGCAACAAGATATGGGAGGTTACGTGGTCAGCCAACGCCATGAACGCGAAGCTGGTTCTGGCTGATCTCTGGGACAAGCAAGATTTGAAGAGTTCTGGCAACGTAGCAGACGCAGATGGATGGGATTGGATTACTGAATTATCCAAGCTGGACGATTTCTGGCTTTTTGCTTAGGTATATATGACGCAAAAAGTATAGCAATGGAATCTTCTTGTGTGAGGGGCTAAGGATCTTGATATCACAACTCTACCACCCTCAGACGGATCAGAGGAAAAACAATAGCAAAAGAGCACAGTTTCTTTACAAACAGACATTTCATCGTTAAGCCACAATAAATCCGTTTAGCTGTTCCGTTACGAGTCTGCGCGAAAAACAAACTCTCAATTTCTAAGAGAATCGGACAGACGATGTCATTGCGAAGGCAAGCTGCCCTTGACGGAGTTAGACGCGCAATTTACCAAGATAGTAGTAGTTCTGCATCTCACCAGAAAATGTTTTTTCTTCTATCACGGCAGTAAAATCATAGTTCCGTTAACTTATAAGTAAGATAATCTATTCGTTATAGAATTAAGTTAGGTTTCTATATACATGTACCTTGTCGGAGCATCCGCAATGTTCAGCCTTGTCCTCATTACTTCTTCATCGCTATCATCCTCGTATTCGCCAGTATAGTCTTCTTCCTCGGTCTCCCACTCACCTTCCTCACTTTCCTCACCTTCCTCATAGTTATATCCATCACCATCATTACTCTCGCATTCATAATCATCCTCGTCCTCCGTAGATAGGTAGTCTGAGAAATCATAATTCGATTGATTAGCTCCCCCCAGAATCACTCCAGCATCGCGAAGGCCCTGCTTCTGATCCTCAGTTAATGGTTTGGCGCGTTCTCTGCGTACTTGTCTCATTCTCCTGAGCCAATAACCACGTATAAAGGTCTTAATGGAGACATTTTGGCGCAGAAATTCTGCTTCAAACTCTTCCATCAACTCGTCAAGCTGTTTGATCAATGGCCAGTCTTCCTCAAGCATCTCATACCACTCCTCTTGTCTCTCTGGGTCTAAAACCCCGTCTCGGATCCAGTCATTGGGTTTCCAGCGACACTGAGGTGGATGACTAATATTGAGGGACTCCATAGTAAGAAGATGAATGATGGGTGTTGTGAGGCACCTCACGTCTAGGCCATCAACAGCATAGGTTAAAATATTGACTAAGTGTATTGCAAGTTGGGCCTTGGCATGGTATGTGAGACAGAGTTGGTCCCGGAGAAGCTTAGGCTGCGTGTCATCCAGTACCACAGCCAGAAAATGATGCAAAGGCCGCGACAAACCGCGAGGTGTGCAGGGACAGGGGAAGTAAGACTCCTCATCGTTGCAAAACAGCTTTGAAAACAGTCTAACGAGCTCCGAGGGGAGGGACTCTGCAGTGTTAATAGCGTTGAAATAGTGTCGGCGAACCAAAACTCCAGACATGCGGGCTAGGTAGTGAGCAGCTGATATCCCAAAGGAATTAATCGAACGGTCGATTCTGGCGCCTTTTTGAAGCAACCAGATGGCGTATGCCACGGGGTCTACCTCGATCTGGTCGTCGTATTTAAAACTGAGGTCAATGGCTAAGATGGGCGTTAGCCCAAATGTGCTCAGTGCATCAATGTCTTCGAAACCCATATTGAACGCCAACTCCGCAACTTTGGGGCACTCGATGTAGAAAAAAAGGCCCCCGTAGTCCTCCGGACCATCGTACATTCGAGGATTGAGGGCATCCTCCAGTTCAACACCCCTTTCACGGAGTTTCTCCCAAAGTTTCTTTGCCGTGGTATCGGATGGGTTTTCGGTCACCACTCCGAGATCTTGCAGATCCGTTACGGGCAGAGAGTTCATTGCGACTCTAAGCAGCCGTTCGCGTCTTTCTCTAAGGTGGTCTAGGATCAATCTCTTGGCTTTTAGCGAACAGTATGGTAGACTGCGACCTATGTCAAAGGTGATCTCCACTCTGCAATCCACTTCTAGGAGTATCTGGAGCGCATCAGAGCAGCCGCAGTCGTGACATGGACTCCATCTATCTGGGGCGTTACAAATATAGTGGCTTGAAATCAGCGCGTGGTCCGAGGGTACCAGGCCGATTTCATCTTGCTCTATTAGAAGAGGCTTCATTACTTGCTTGCGCAAGAGGAGACGTAGCCCCGTTGGCCAACTGGTGCAAAGATGCAAGGCATTGCGTCCATAGAAGTCCGTATCAAATAGACTGTCGAGAAGTCGCTCTTTGTCGAGAATTAATTGTAATTTCCTTTCATCTCTTTGTGAGATCGCCTGGAAGAGATCTCCGTACCCAAGGCCTAAACCCGCAGGTCGCTTGTCAGCAATAGGTTCGGAACAAGTGGATGGATCTGATATAAATGTTACCTTGAACAATGTCAACCCGCTCAAAAAAGATATTTGGAGACTTTCTGACCGGCCATCCTAGGCTGGGGTCCCACTCGTCAAGCCAGGACCGCGACCATCGGCCATTAGGATCCATCACAAGATCAAGCTGATGGTCGCATTCTTCGAGGGTATCGTAAACACAAGGAAGTATGTCCCGACACGGGGTTTCCACAGCAATATCGACAATAGTCCTGCTTTAAGTTAATTACTGAACGGAAGATGCTGGCTCGTAACGTAGCAAACCTTTGATTGAAATCGGCTGCACTAATGTCGACGCCCATGTCCGAAAACCAAATCAGAAACATCCGCAGCATAGCCAGACCTTTACTCACGCCTTCCGGGCTTCTGTTGTGGAAGAGGAACTGGCCAAACATCTATAACATAGCTTAGACCAGTCGTTGTACGGTGTAGATAAGAAGATAAACCTACTCGAATACAATAGTGGGCAATATTTCCGCCGGATTCGCCAACGTCGAAAGGTGATGTTCTGTGCGACGTATAAAGGAGCTGTAGTTTGTTTTTGAGGCTTAGCAATGTCTCAGTAATGTCAATATTGTTCCATAGTAACCGATTTAGTTTATAGGAGTAGAAAGCGTCAAATGCCGGGCTACTTTCAACGACATTACAGGTCCGCAGCCCGTAAGAGACAGAGTAGGCTCCACCTCGGCCATCTCTGACTAGGGACAAATCGAGCACCCGGGAGAAGAAGTGACGCAGGCCAGTATAGGTGATAGTGGTCGTTGTGGAGTTTTTGGAAGAGTAGATGGTATAGAATGGGCATCCCTGGCGGTGGTTTTCCTGCAGCTCGACCCGCTTAGAGACATCTATCCAACCCCAAGATTGAGACCTTTGCCGAACGCGACTATAGGCTGGTCGCACTCGAGATTGTCTGCAGTTGCATGTTTCTGCTAGAAAACTGTGATTCTGTCTAGGTTCGGTTTCTACGTTTCTTGGGAGTTGTAGAGAAGGGTTCCATTCGATGGCCCGGCCTTTGTTGGTGTAGGATGAAATGCGGATTTCTTCAACTCCTGATGCCTAGATATTGCATTAAAAAGAAATTAGAGAAAGGGATATATAATGCGATAGTATCTTACTAGTGTTGACAGCTTCAAGTTGACCTCATGAACGAGGGCGTGAGTGGTGGATGCGAGTGCAGTTTGCTCGTCGACTCGAGCGGATATTGCAGTTAATTGGGTCTCAGTGTGTTGAATAGACGGGCCCATGACATCGACAGAATGATTGAAATTTCTCAAAAAGTCATCTGTGACGAGATTGCTATTATTCATGGCGTTCCTAACCGCCTGTAGATCCTCGCCCATGTTAACGTTGATGTTGCTGTTGAAGTTGCATAAGCTGGTGATACTCCGTGTCGAGGGAGAGAACATGCTGACAGAATCAAAGTTTGGACAAAGGTCCCTAGTACTCCCGTGGCCTTTAGGAGCTGGTCTTGTACTTGAAGCAACTTGTGCCGATTGAAGGGGTATATTATGACCGCTTTTCGCTTCTGCCATCGTCTCGCATTTGGTCTGCCATTAGGAATATTCAATGAGTCCACGACTTTATCCAGGGCTTCAAGCTGGTGTTGACAGAGTTTCAGGCTTGCAGTGATGCCTTGCGTAGCCCTACTATAGCGATTGTTTAGCGTCGATGTGCTAGACCCGATGATATCGATATTTGACCGTAGCAGGGCCAATAACTGGGAACCACTTTCGATATCTTCGCCCCGGTCCTTGATCGCGCTGAAATAGGTATTAAGGCCATTGCAAATAGTTAGGCCAAGTGAAACAAGGCCAGCTACACCGCTGGCGATGGAAAATGGGTCACCCATTGTTCGTTGTTGGTGTGCAAAGTTGAAAATCTGGGAAAGGGAAGGATGGCCACAGCCTGACTTTACTATGTTGGCCTGACTTGACCCCAAGATTCTCAGGCACACATGCATTCGTGATTTTCGTGGTTCTGGTCACGTAGGTGAGGATATGGAGGTGTCGCAATCAATTTGACCACTATACCAGGCAAAAACGTAAGGTACCCTACATTAGGTACCGTGGCAATCAGGCCTTTTATTGCGTGCAACAGGAGGGACGTCTCCAATCAGGCCAGCAATCACAGCTCGAGAAACCAACATAAGCCTGCAACAGTGCAGCCATATGCAAGCCACGTTGGCAAGCCAAGGCATTGCCCGGCTCGCAAGAATCGTCCAAAATTGCTCCGGCGTCGTTTCAAAATATCTGAACAAGACGCTCGGGGCGGAGTTTGTGGCCCCTGGAGCGTAGCCGGTGTAAGGACACGCTCGATGATAGATCCATGGGCTCAATATCCGCCCTAAACATGTGGGGAGCGAGGCGCCTTGCGGCTCACCTCGGGTGCGGCCAACGTAGCCCCATTCGGCCTCAATTACAGGCCGCCTGACTGTCCTGTTGACTGCCAGCCTCAGCCAGTCGTTTCTCAGCAAGACGTGGGAAGCCAATTATTTACGACTTAAGCCCCTGTCTGTGTCACCCTCTTCTCTGCTGGGAGGCCTAAGCGACAAGGCGATAACCTACAGCACCGTTTTGGAGCTCCGGTTGACTGCGATCCTGATTCAACACAAACCGTGGTGCCACCCCTCGTGCTCTAATATCCGACCTCTTACTCGAACGTGTAGGATTGCGTTCTCGAGTCGAAAACGACGCACCCACAGCTAGCAACATGGACGCTGCGCGCTCGAACAAGAACACGGTGCCTGCATCGAAGAGTAAAGAAAACAACCTCATCCGGCGTGTGATACACTCGACATTGATACACAATCCAGGAAGGGGAAATTCGCAACCCGATACACGAGATGCAAGAAATACTAAAACCCTTATTGGAGGCCGGAAACGAAGATTCATCCGTCTCGCTCTTGCGTTTCGGCAACCCCGAGAAACGCTGGGTGACCCAGAAGAAGATCTGGAACGATATATTACACGTCCTCTGGCTGAGGAAACCACTATTTCGCGACTTGTTACATGCCTAAAATGATTGCCCATTATGCCGAGAATGCAACCTAGGATGACGAAGATGTCATGTTGAAAGCGCCTTGAGATCGCGACACACCCCAAGATAAGGACATGATTTCTTTTGTTTCCTTCTGCATTTTTAAGACGAAAATGGGACTTGGTCGGTCAATAGGATCCGCCAGACATGTCGCTTGAATACAGAAGCCCATATGGGGATGAGCTCAAAAAATCAGCAATTGCACGCTGATCGCTCTGTGTCGGTTCCCAGCTCGGCCATCATTGTTGATCGATGTTAGATAGCGTCTCTGGAGAAGGTGTGTGGTGTTGATGGCTGTCTAGAAGCAATGGTTCTCGTTGTAAGGCATCCGTGTACGGCTCACACCCTCCGCCAAGCTGGAAGTCTCCTGCAACCGTATTGTCTATTATGGACATTGTGTTCAAAATTGAA
>JAADYS010002168.1:0-10217 GCA_012931995.1 Fusarium albosuccineum | reverse complement strand
TTACCCTATAGTTAGCCTAGTATATCTCTTTACGCCTAAATAGCAGTTAGTAAGAAGAAATTGCCCGCAGGATATTAAATATAATACACACACACACACACATAGTTAGTAAGATCAAATAAAACCCTACTTCATTGCATATGGCAGACCAGTGGCTACCAGAAACATAGATCATCTCGTTACTGTTTAACATCATTCGACCAGGCTTCATGACACGTTCTCCATTCTGACAAGACTCGGAGCCTGGGAATTAAGGGGATGTGTCACTGATCATGGTTACGTCTGAGCTGGCGAGATTTCCAACGCTTTGAGATGTCCCATCAGAGGACCCTCCCTGCTGAACTGGCATTTGCGACACGATATTACTGAGAAGCTGCTCAAGGTGGCGCACACGGGAATCGAGATGCTGCTGGTTGCCCTCTCGCCTTTGTGCAGCAGCCCGGCCTCGCGGCCATGGCGTATACACGCAGTCAACATCCTTGCAACACAGTTGCTGCATGGCTCGTCGCGATTACATTTCAGTCTAATCCGTTGTAAGCATAGCGTAGATAACACTCCTAGATCGATGGGAACTCACTTTCTCTGCCGACATGACGAGCAAGACAAGATGCCTCGTGCAGGTTGCATGTTTTGGGCAGTGTCAAATATATTGATGATGGATGAGTTTGGGCGTGGGAGTACAGTTGAAGAGCGGTAGACAGGGGATGAGAAGCTAATAAGAGGACATGACTCGCGTCGCTTCCCGGAATGTTGCGCGTAATCCATCGACATCGTCATCACGTGATTGGTACAAGCCTTCGGCACACGTCAGCCTGGGTGTTACCTTGGTGCAGTTGCCAAGTGATGAATTCATACCTATCAACCTATGCTTGTCTGCCTTGGGTAAAAGCGCCGGCAGGCAGTCCAACGAAGCCCTAGTATGTGCAGTTCATTGGTCTTTCTCCATTTAAGTCTAAAATTTGACTGCCGAACAGACGCGGTGATAAGCGGCCCGCCATCGGCGTTAACCTGTTTTGTATGCTATCTTACGCCGATAAGCGACCCCATCTCACATCTGCAAACTTTTCGGCTCAGCCTCCAGAATCAAGTCAGAAACCTACATACAGTCAGCCAAGGCTCACCACGACGATCATCATTATATTACACATACCTGTTCTGCCAAGGCATAAGTTGCCGCCTGATAATGTGCGGCGAGGGGTATAGGGAAGACACTTGCATCAACAACTCGCAATCCTGTTACTCCATCCACCCTGCATTCGGCATCCACAACGCTGCCCATGGCACATGTCCCAGAGAAATGGAAAACCGTGCTTCCGCCTTGCTTGACTCTCGCCGCAATTGCTGTGTCTGATAGGTCATCTCTTAGTTCTTCGTCAATAGTATACTCGACTGCATCTAGACCTGCTAGCCCCTTCATAGCGGTCGTAGTAGACCTTATGGCATCGTATAGTATCTCCTTGTCGATCGGTGAAGCGAGGAGTGCAGGGTCGATAATCGGGTGATCAGCCGGGTTGCTTGACTGAAGGGTCAATGATCCTCTGGATAACGGAGTTACGAGCACGCTGAAGACGCTGACGATGGATTCTCCAGGTGGCGGATCTATCTTGATCTCGCGCTCGGACGTATCAAATGGCCCGTACCTGGGAAGAAGTCAGCTTCAACCGCCGCATGTGGGTATCATCTCGCATGGAACTGACATCGTGAAACATTCCCAATGTGCTTTTTCCTCCGATAGGTAGTACTTCTCCTCCCCCTCCCTGAGATGTTCATGTGCCACCTGTAAGGTTGAAGGGTTTGCCCGATGGAACGCGATCCAGTCCGTCGGTGGCCCAGCAGCCCAGTTGCACTTCTCAGTCTCCATCGGACCAAGGCCTATACTGGCATCCTTCTTGTTCACTGTCCACTTCGTCGCAACGCACGGGTGGTCTGACAGGTTTTTACCAACCGGGAGGTTGATCTTGACCGGAATACCGTGTGATTCTAGCTCTTCCTTTGGGCCAATGCCGCTTGTCCTAAAGTCAGAATTCGCTTCTGTAAGTGTTTGAGGGTAGTATTCTCACCTCAACATGAGCAGCTTTGGGGAAAACAGAGCTCCAGCAGAAAGAATAACTTCATCATTGGCCCTGACGCGAAAGGGGCCGTTCTCCTCTACATCTGTGTCCAGTTGATGACGTATTCCAGTCACAGATGAAGCCCGTCCGTTCTCAATATCGATATGATGAACTTTACTCTCGGTCCAGATTGTGACGTTGGGGCCAAATGTGTAGTCCTTGGCAGCAAATTGACGTTCGCCATTATAGCTGGACTGGGCAACCTCTGTGTAACCGATGGTCTTTCCGCCGTTGTTTTCTGGGATCAAACAGGCGCCGAGAGCCTCATGAAAACGAGCCATATCCTCTCGGAGGGGGTAGTTTCGGGGCTGACCTGAGTCACTTGGATGAGAAACCTGTTGCTGTCAGTCGGAGGATATCATGCATATGACATGTTCAGGCCTTACTATGATAGGTCCGCTACTGCCGTGAAGGCTCCCATTGCCCTTGGGAAAGCCTTGATGGGTGGCTGATGGGATGAATGTTTCGGTAGCCCTGAAATATGGCAGCATTCCATCCCAGGACCAACGGCTGTTTCCCGCCACTTCTGCCCATTGCGCACTATTCATATGTCAACGCTTGCTCTCATGGCCTCGGGTCACTGTTTACTAACAAATCGACTGAAGCACCTCTTGTCCAGGTTTCATAATTGACGGCAGACGACCCTCCAACGATAGATCCGGATGTTTGCGACACGGTAATGCCCTCGAATGCGGGTTGAGGAACAGACCGGAGATTCGTCTCTATGTTCGAGCCGAAACCAGGAGCGAATCCCAATGCCGGTAAGACTCGATCATCTTTCGCAACACCACGCTCAATGATAAGTAAAGAGGCCGTCGGCAATGCCTTGGATAGACGACTGGCAAGTACACAACCTAGCGTAACAGGTAAGTTCCCTAATAGGCGTGCGAGAACTTGTCTTCTTTTCCAACTCACCTGCAGTTCCTCCTCCAATGATAACGTAGTCGTATGCTTGCTCTGATTCAGACATGGTTCCTGAGGTCGTGGGTGTAGATTCAGCTCCGATAGATTTCTTCACCGGTTTGTCGCGCTGATCAATAACCAGCTATGGCCGTCCACGGGTATAAAGATACACGATTTTCCGTTAGCCTAGGAGATAGAACATCCGCAGTTGCCTCAAGTCCGGAGTAATATTATGTTTTTGTGTAGAATAAGCAGGGTCGTGATATTTTAGTCTACCCATGGACACATCCGCGGCGAAGAGTGGAGCTGGGCATTCTTGACCAACCGGACATGTCCGCGGATGATCGCCAAGCGCCATGCTGACCTGACATTGGTGGCGTACAACCAAATTGATTACACTACGTAGCATATCAAGCACCTTGGCCTTGGTAGGGCTGCATAAATCCGCTGACGGTGGTGTGTAAGAACGGTTGTGGTGGGTGTGTCTGACGCTCTACAACTGTCAACTGCAAGAGCTATCGCTTCCTACTGAAATCCATGGTACCTACTGAATGGAATTATCTGTAGAGAGCATTTTGATATATGTATTTGTTTTATTACTTGCACAGTGCCTAACTATCCGTAGATCGATCGATTCTATCTACTTATGACTGCAATGGATTATGGAGCTAACACCCATTGATTGAGGAGTGGTTCTTGAACTGAACGCTGCTCAGTCCTTCATGGTAGAAACATTATCAATCAACTTTGCCAACCCAGCCCCAATTCGAGACATCTCAACCCCTGCATCGAGTCCCTCTATGTCGTCTCTAAGATCAACATTTCCGTCAGGAGTAATCGCAATCGCGCGTCCTATTCTTCGTCAGTAATCACATACGACTCCTCGGAAGTCTTAGCATGCCTTGAATCTGGTCATCTGTGGCACATCGTAATGCTGCATCAACGACATCCTCAACTTTGGCAAACCTGACTTTACCCTCTAAATGTTTCACCTGGAACTGGTTCATCGGGGTAGGAATGAACCAGGGAGCGATCAGGTTAGAACGGACCCCTAGTGTCTTGAGGTCATCGCGTGAAGACTTCCACAGGCCACGAACCGCAAACTTGGAAGCTCCATAGGCGCTGAATCGGGCGCCGGCGACGTAGCCACCCAGCGATGACATGAAGATCAGGCTCTTGAGACGCGGAGAAGGGTCCTCGATAGCATTGGCGCTCGAGTCGAACTAGTACGCAGCGAGCTTGGCGGTATAATAGGTGCCGACAATATTGACATCGAAGACAGTGGTCGACGGTTCTGGGAATCCGGCAGCGGTTGGGGGCTTGAGGTCCAAGAATGGTTCGCTAAAGACTGCGGCAGATGGAATCACGACGTCGATAGTGTGAGATGGAGAGAATTGTCTCGCAGTCTCGAAGGCTTTGGCCTGCGAAGCCCAGTTGGTGACATCGGTATGGACGAATTTGAGTCAATCTGGTATTTCGTGTGACGGGAAAAGAAACCTACTTATAACCCTTTGCCACCAGCTCAGCGGCATACGAGTTGCCGAGATCCTTCTGAATATCCAAAATAGTAACAAATGAGCTACCAAGGTGTGTGTTAGCTTGGTCGCTGCATCGGTACCAGGAAGCACATACCCAACCTGGGCAAACGCCTTAGCCATGGTAGCCCCGAGACCCGATGCACCGCCTGTTATGACAACACCTTTGCCGGCCAGTTTGGTCAAGTCGAGCGAAGCGTCAAGATTTGCGATTGCCATTTTGCTTTTGATCAGAAGTATTTTTCTTGAATTGTTCTTTTCATCATAACCATGATCCAGCTGAGCAGGCCCATACTTATGAGCTTTGGCGATCAGTGGGGCTGCGTCGCCGGAGTGGGGCGTAGGGCAGCCATGGAGATGTCCGCGGACATCTCCATGATCGGCATTGACACAGCCCAGATGTCTTCAATTACCGGCCCCCTTCTACTCTTTTCAGCATTTATATAAGACTTCAGCTCAACTGCAGCCAAGATTTAGATCCCAAACACACCACAATTAACGTCCCAACTTCCCACTATCATACCTCTCTGAATCCCTCCTCCATCCAATTATTTGCCTTCCTCCTCATATACTCACCTCCCCATCCACCAGTGCCACCACACAGCAGCCATGTCGTGCAAGACACAAGAATATGAGTTCCAGATCAGCGAGATCCCCAGTCTGTATGGCCACGTTATCATCGTCACAGGCGGTAAGAAGCTTCGTTCCTATCCAATATCATCAAGCTGACTTCTCAAAGGCAATTCTGGAGTCGGATACGAAACATCGCTAAACCTCGCCAAACGAGGCGCCCGAGTGTACATCGCCAGTCGATCGCAGGAACGTGTCAACAAGGCCATCGCATCAATGAAGCAGGATGCAGGTCCGCTAGACCTTCACTTCCTCAAGCTAGATCTGCAGGACCTTCAAAGCGTCAAGGCTACCGCTGCAGAGTTCATGTCAAAAGAGCCTCGGCTGGACATTCTGATTAACAACGCTGGCGTGAGATTTGGCACTTCTGATGGGCTTGGGTGATAACTAACGGGATGATGTGACAGATCATGGCAAGCCCATGGGAGCTAACCAAGGACGGCTTCGAAATCCAATGGCAGACATGCTTCCTCTCGCATCATACTCTCACAATGTCGCTAATGCCAGCCCTACTTGCTGCTGTCCAGGCTAGTGGGGAAATGAATCGCGTGAGGGTCGTCAACGTCGCTAGTGATGCTGCTGTTAGGATGGGATCGGGCAGCATCAACTACGAGGACCCTAACCTGACAGAACTTAGTGGTACTTTTGCTCCATGGTAAGTCGTGTCCCTTGCTCTCTGTATACCTTTTCTCTATGGGTTTGGAGCTTCCTCGAATGGAATCATGTGCTAACCCTTTACTAGGAAGAGATACGGCCAATGCAAGCTCGCCAGCATCAAGGGTGCCAAGGCAATCAACGACCGCTACCAGCACAGCGGTGTCACGGCTTACTCACTTCACCCTGGCCTCATCAAGTCGAATCTCCAGAGCCATGACACCACCATCCTTGGGACAATGGCCCGCGCGGCTTTTAAGGTTGCCCCTTCATCCACTGCGCTTGATGGGTCGCGCACCTCTCTATTCTGCGCCACGAGCCCTAAGGCAATTGCATCGGCGGGCTTGTACCACGTTCCATTTGGAAAGGTTGACGCTAAGGTCAACAAGTGGGTGCATGAGCCGGAATCTGTGGACAAGCTTTGGGTGCTGGCAAATGGCCAGCTCAAGAAGCATGGGTTTGTGATCGACAACCTGCCCATGTATTCTGTCTAGGGGGGTGGTTGTGGGTGGCTATCGCGTTGTTTTTGTTTCATGTTTGCGCAGCACATAGCTATAGATTGGAATTGGAATGTTTTTAGGTAGCATAAATGGTTGTAACAATACTTGTATAAACTTCTGTCCTTCCCTCGCTCACTACCTAGGTACCTTAGAGAACATGCAAGCTAGTGATATGCTCTTTCTTCACGATTGACTGCCTTCTATTGTACTACACCTTGTCTTCTCCATTCTTAGCTTTTCGTACAGCGAAACGTCCTCTTCGCTTCACCACCTATTCATATGTGTCTCAACTACACGGTTTCCATCTAGTAATTACAATGTTTCTGTTCTATCTATCTATGGGGATATTCTTCCGTCGCAGAATACTTAGTAAATAGTGAATATCAGGCAACTTTGAAGAACTGCGGATAGACATCGCGCAGCTCTTGGAGGTGACGAATTTGAAACTTGGATGCTTGGGTCTCTGGGACCGGAAGGTCCTCTTCAACAAGATGAGCTGCCGTCCATCCCACCTCTTCCGCACCCTTACAGTTGATGTACGAATCATCTTATCGTGAATCAGCATACATCCGAATACTGCTTAACCAGAGTGCTATGAGAATTTGCAAGATCTGCTTGACTTACCTACGAAATAACAATCTTGTGGTCTTTCAACCCCCGCCTCTCTCATTGCCTTTGCATACATCGCCTTGGATGGCTTGCATATAAACGGCACCTCAGTGTAGTCGCAGTATGTGAGGCCGTCAAAAAGGTCTTCAACACCCAAGAGGTGAAGAACGCGTTTCGCGTGATTCACATAAGCGTTTGTAACGAGCCACGGAGTCACTTTGTCTCTGTCAATACTTTCTAGAAGCTGTCGGAGCTCAGAGTTTGGTGATAAGATTTCTTCCAACGGTATAACGTCATCGACCTTGGAGTTGAAGTTCAAAGGATCGATTTGGTGGTGTCGAACGAGACCTTCAATCGCAAGACCGTACTTTAGGTAGTACTCCTCCGATAGTCTTTTCGCATCGTCTGGTGATAGGGCGAGGTGCGTGACGAAATATTCGTTGATCAGCTTGGCCATTCTATCGTGAATTTTGTGACCTGGTGATGCTCCAAATTAGTCTGCGAAGGCGGCGAGCAAATCGGCCTAATCACTTCTGGAGTAGAGACAGTTATCGATGTCACTGGAAACAAGTCAGTTAGACAAGCCTTACAATTTTGTTCCGATGACTCGTATTACAAGAATAGGACCGGTTTAGGAGCCGGCGCTCCGTTCGCCACTTTACTTTCCATGAGAATGGTTTGCTCGTGGGCCAGCTCGAAAAGTGAAGCCGAGTCAACGCTGCTGACAGGAGAAGATACGGTCAGTAATAACCCAAGTTTTGCCATGCGGGGGTCCAGTATACCTTTATACTTGGAGAAACAGTGGTCCAGCTCTCATCTCTTATTGGGGAAGTACTGGCCAGAACGGTCCCTGTGAGTGGACGCCCGGTATCGGCCAGCTCCGGAACAATATCTTGACCGTCAATCGGACCTGTCCGAGATGACAACTTCAGCGGGTCAATTAGCGCAGGTTTATTAGATCACCGAATCATCTACCCACATACAGCCGTTGGTCGTAGTGTCAAGGATATTTCACTTGCGCACTCGCTTCTGGGGAAGTTTTAGTCACAAACTGCACTTCTACTTGTAATGTATTATGTGTAGTATACTCTTACTGACTTAATGGTCTGAAGGGGAGATCTTCTCCAAGAAGGTTGTTTAGTGGGTGTTGACATGCTCAGTAAGGCAAAGAAGTTCACTGTGCCTATTGTAGTCCATATACAAATGATATCATAATAGCATCTATCCCCAACTATCTATTTTAAGATGGCTAGCACTCAGGTATGTACATATATCGCAGCTACGGGGCATATAGTAGTTAGTATGAAAAGTACGTGAGTGAGTGGCGGGATGGTACATACCAAGACTATAACTGTTCCTGCACTCATGCTTTAAAGCGCTCTTGATTTAACAAGAGAATCCACAGTCAAGATCGATGGTGACTGTGCTGGAGGTCAAGCTTGGGCTGTCCTGCTTGCCAACCGAGCAACGGCCGTTGTTGGAATCCCACTTGCCGCTTCCCCAGGCATCGTCGCCGTATGTGAAAGTGGCCTGTCATTATTTAGAATCATTATGAAACGAGCATTATATCACATAAGTGATGGAGACTTACGACGTCATCACCAGGCCCATGAGTGTTAATGTTCAGCACCTGAGGGAGACCCTCACTCTCAGCCATGAGCTGGCCATCACCCCAGATACCCTCCTTAGACCAGACGAGCTGCTGCTTGCCATCATAGACCCAGACGTTAAACTCGTGAGATCCCTTCTCGTTTTCTCCATCAAAAGTGTGGACGTGAACACCACACCATCCGCCGTTGAAGCGCTTGTTCAGCTTGGGGGCAGCTTCACCCGCAGGGGCAGCGACGGCAAGGCCAGCAAATAGTAGGACAGACGTAAGAGAAACCATTTTGGCTGAGACTATTTGATCAAGATAGAAGACTTGAAGCAGGAGAAAAGAGGTGGAGATGTGCTAGACAGGTGTTTAGATTGATGCAGAATAATGACTTTGCAACACGGGATGAAGAGGTTTATATTCTTCTCAACTACAATGACCGTATGCATATCTTCCTCCTGGTATGAAGTGGATATGTCCACCTACTGGCCCTGGTGGAGTTTGGGGGCGAAGGATGCTGGTTGCATGTCATGGCTATGATCTCCGGCCCTTCAGTGTCCATTGATGGAGCTATTCAAGGCTGGGCATATTCAGCCTCGAAATGCCCCAACCGTGTTTCGAGATGATTTGGTCAGGTCAGGAACGGCCTTATAGACAAGACAGGGTTGTCCGGAGGATTGGGGAAGTAGTGAATGGCCTGACACTAGAAACGGTTGTACTCTGCGTAATTACCAGACATTTAAGAGGGAACATTCGGTGCATACACCTAATTATTTTCCATTTATACGCAATGGCTTCATGGGTCTTACATCAACCTTTCGACGTGGCACACGGTCTATTCGCTGTTTTGCCCTCTTCTTCCTTGCCAATGCTGGGTACGCCTTACGTGCACCCCAATATGACGATGATCAACTAGCTTGGTAGATCAAGATATCAAGGTTCCACGGTAGTCGGCAAGTCGGCAAGTCGGCAACTCTGCTGCAACTCCCAAACCACTACGGCTTACGCCAAGATGTGGACTAATTGATCTGGCGATCCCTTCGGAGCATTTCAAGATATGCCATGTGGAGATGAAAGTCCGAAATACTGATGCTTTGAGAGCATCGCCCCATACCTCACCTGTATTATGACGTTTGAAACATCATGCTCTATTTAAAATACTACACGGACCCATTTTGCTAACAAAATAGCGTGATGGCTTCGCCACGGCGGGCTATGTGGATCGCAGGGTGGTCCACGCAGGGGCCGCAGTCGATCAGTTAATCAATAAAAGACACTAGCGAAGCACAACTCAGCACGTCCTTAGCTCGCAGCCTCGGGGGTCCATGAAAACACGGGAATGATGGATAAATCCTTATACCATAATAGGGCTAAACTTAGGTATATTTCATAAAGGATTAATATTATATAGTAGCTAAGACTTAAGCTTCTTTTATGATATTATCTTCGATGCCTTAACCTAATAGTAGTCATTTAAAATCTAAAGTCGTGGTAAGATCAGAGTCGTATATTTTTGGACCAATAGGGCAGCATTAGGATAAATGGAAGGATTCAAATGGTGTTACTAATTCGGACCGATCTCTTTACAGGCATCCGAGTTCTTTCACCTGACGTTAGATTGTAGGGCGAAAGTGATTTGACCTGCCGATCTAATGAGCTAGTCTAGCTTCACTCAGACTCC
>JAADYS010002167.1:0-10359 GCA_012931995.1 Fusarium albosuccineum | reverse complement strand
CCCCCACCCCCTGCTAATACACGTGCTCCTACATCGCTGCAGTACATCTCACCATCATCGTTGCTCGATCCCCTCCTACTCGCCTCCTTTTTCTTGTTCGTCACCATCTTCGCAGGAACCGCGCTTCAGCCAATCCTATTGTCTAGACATACCCGCTCAATACAACTGACTTCTCATCACCTTCCCTCCTCCGTAGTCGCCGAGTCCGTCCCTCCGGACCCGCCATTGACTCTCGCTTTGCCCCTGGACAAGATGCAATTGCATACACTCCCCTGCAGCATGCCCTCGACCAATGCCCCGCCACCGCCCTCTCCTCGCCGGCACCGGCCGCTTCCCGAGTATCCGCACGGCCGTTGTCTCATTAGCCTCCGGTCAGGGTTCGCCGAACCATCTCCAACGCTTCATCAGCCACACAATCCAATCCCCCGTTTTTGCACCTCATTGCCATGGCTATCAGTTCCATGACCCACACGAGTCCTATCAACGTGCCTATCATCAGAGGCAAAGCCAGACACAAACTCGCCAAATCCCACCAGTCGTTCTTTTCTCCATCAGCTCGCTTCCAGTACTCTGATCTCGGGTTGAAGACAGGCTGCACCATTGCCCAGTATCGCGACAACAGCCATGTGCAGCACTCGTCCAACGTCTGCGACACCTCCTTCGCAGCATCCCAAAACCCCCGTGTTTCGCTCTTCGTGCATCTCTTACTGGAAAGATCTGCGATGCCGTCTTCGGCGTCCAGATGTGTGGGAAAGCTGCCTGGCACGTGCACTCCCGGATCCATTGTCGGATTGCTGATTTGCATAAGATGCCTCAGTGGAGGGCATTCGAGGCTCTGGCCCATGTGGCTGTGCCAAAGAGTTCTGCCGCCTGCTTCCTTCTCCCAGTCGTCCAAGTCCATCGTAGATGTGGATGTTGACGAACTGCTGCATTCCTGTTGGGCTACAGATGCCTCTGTCTCTAGTTCGAGCGTCTTGGCCGAAACGGCTACTTTCAATTGCTGTTCCATGGGCTCTCGAAGACTCGCCAATGTAGTATCGATCGCTTGAATTTCTGTCTCGGACACCGATTTCGGCGATGTACTCGGACCACGATTCTCCTGGGAATTCCTCAAACTGTCTGGCGCTGCACCCGGGTCTCGCAGATTGTAAATTACCCGGTTCAATTTGCGCCTCTGTTGAGGACCCGCGTGGGAGTCTCGAATTGTCTTGCGGTGAGATCCTGACTCTGTCTGGACGCAGCCAGTAGTGGTGATGGTGAGTGTGGACGCACACGCTTTCTTGACCTCGTTGCGCTTGTTGATAAGGTCCCTTATCGTCTCTTGCGCCCAAATCTGGTTGACGTCGCTGTTGCCTCTCTTCTTGATTGTCGTCAAGTTTGGCTGATCTACCCGAGCGAGCTGCCTTCTGATTGTCTTCACGGCGGCCTGAACTTCCTTCGTTGTCATGATCCAGCCTTTCAGATCTGCCGCGACCTCTGCCTCCACTTCCGGGGCTTGGCAAGTGTTGAGAGGACCTCGTCCCAATATCTTCGTTGGTCTGTCGTAAGCTAGGTGATTGATATTGCCTCTAGCGGTTGTCTCTGTCTTCCAATCTGGCCCCCGAGCTACTGGCGACAGAGCGTGGCTGCCCTTCGCCTGCCGGCCCCAACTTGGCTGTGTCTCCCGATGTCCCGCGAGACGTGGGTTCTACACACTTCTTGACAGGCTGTTCCGGCGGTCTGGTGATTTTGTTGATGAATTGAACTGGCGTTCTGTTGAAGGATTCCGTATGGTTGGTTCCTTGGAAGTCTGCAGAATAATGGATTTCTGGTGGTTGGTCGTCGAATCGTGCTCGAGGTTTTCGACCATATGCTTTTTGCGGTAAGTTGGTCTTTCTATCTTGCCCTTCATCTGAATGAACTTGAAGCTGTGATTCACGGGCAGCGGTCTTAGTATCATTGAGAGCTTCGGTAGTGACTTGCTGCTGGTTGTGGCCCAACTCGTTCGTGAACCCCCCGGCTCTACCTCTCCTTGGGGGCCTTCGCCCAAAAAAGACTCGACGATTTGCTTTTCATCTTGTTTCTTTGTCGGTGAGGCCGCGCAAGGAATCGCCGCCTTGGCTGCTTGCAAGTGCTTTGTCTCTTGCAGCAAGCCACTTGTGTCTCGGGTGGCATCCTGAGGACGCGTGAGGAGCGGACCACCATTTTGTCTAGGCTCATGTAGATGATCGAAACGGATGCCATTTTCAAAGAGCTCCAAGGCTGCTGGGGACGAGTCTGCAAGGCTCTGTCGGTTAGGGGTTTGGACCACGGTATCCGACGAGCCTATGTGGGCAGATGTCGGTTCATGAGGCCAGCTTGTATCCGAAGCCTGCCCAAAGGACTGCTCATCTTCAGGCGGGCTCAAATCTATTAGCCGCCCTTGTCCTTCCATAGCCCCGTTGACGCGCGAATGTCGCCCTGCATCGAAGTTGGGAGGTCAGTGCATGATTTGAAGGGAGGAGCATCAACAAAGAACTGACTTGAAAACAACGATGCGCTCCTTTGTGATTGGGCAATAGGGCTTAATTCGGGCTCCTGGGCTGACGACCACTGATGCGTCTTTCTTCGCCATCTGACAGATGCTGTGGGCTTCTGGTTGGCTAATTTTCGGTGCTGCAGCCTCTCGGTCTCTTGCTGGGCACGAATTTTAAGAATCTCGTTTTCCGCTTGGTCTCTGGCAGCTGCAGACTGGGCAGTGGTTAATATTTTCTTCAAATCATTCAGCCTCCGCTCAACATCTGCATCGAGAGTGCTCTCTGCGCTATCCGAATTCGAGACTATGTCGGGAACTCCTGTTTGTGGATTGTGCCCCTGGACGCCGAGATAATCACCACTCTCTTTCAGACTTCGCCGTTCCTGACGAGCTTTTTTCTTGTCAGCCAAGAGTTTCCGCAGTCTGGACACCTGGGTAGAGGGTTGGGCCCAGATGCCATCTACTTCTGAAGCTGTCACCTCCTTCTTTGTTGCGGAAACGCCTCTTGGACCCTTGTTACGCAGCTTCCCTATCCTTAGAGAGTCGAGGCTATCCAACGGAGTCCAGCTCCATTTCCGGCCGCCTTTTGAGGGAAGACGGTCTGTCCGTATCTTCGGTACGGTCAGGGAAACTGGGTCCGGTTGTGTCTCGCTCAGGTTCTTGGGCGTATTCCAACTCATGATTCGGTCTGAGCCACCCGTGTCACTTCGCCGGCTTGGGTAGTGTCTCTCGGTAATACCAAGCCAATCTTGTAGGTGTGGTTGTGGAAGTCGTTGCATATACTGGTCGAGCTCAGTGAGTGTGCCATGGGGGGACTGTTTCTCCCTCTTTTCTTTCTTTTCCCAGTAGCCCCTTTTTCTCAACGTCCCTCCTCGCTCGGGGCGATTGCTCGGTAGCTTGCTTTTGAACCAGACCCCGACATCTCCCAATGTTGTGCTTTGGGCAGGCTCTCGTCTTGTCTTTACCCATTCCCCTACATCTCCAAGACTGAGGCTTTGGGCACGCTTCTGAGGCACGGGCAACACCTCCCCCGAGTACGGCCCTCGGAGTTGGCCTTCAGAAGATATACGGCTGTGGCGGACAGCCGACCAGTTTGTTCCAGGCATAGTCGAGCTTATAACAGTAGGTTTAGTTGAGTAGGAACTGGCAGAATATCGATGCGTGCTAACGGTCGTTATACTCGGTGGCCAGGACTCGATGGATGTGACCTATTGATGACGATTCAGAGCCTCCCGATGGTCAGCTTGTGTTGAGAAATATTAGTGGGCTGCAAAGGAGGAGCTCGAGGCACAATCCAGGTAATCGTTGCATGACACCTCGGATCGCTCCTACTCGGGATGGGGTAGAAACGGCGACTCATCTACAGGTAGAAGGAACCTCGCAAACGACCTAACTACCTACCTAGGCCGACTAGGGCCAATGCATCCTTCCCTACCATATACCCTAAGATAACCCATATACCTCAGATGCATACTCCTAGGTTGTCACGAAACGAGCAGTCGGGGGGCGAGAACATTGGAAGGGGGGACACTAATGCCTTCAATTTGCACCAATATCCATATTCAGAAAAAACAGCTCAACGCCAGCCTTTAAATGCCGCTCGGGGATGCGGTTGCCCGCCCTATCATGAAGTCGCAAGTACAAAAATACAAAGAAAAGTCTAAACTCCGTCTACCACCTGGGAGGGTGACGGTCTTGGGACATCTGCTTCCTACCCAAGCCAGCAAATGGGTTGCCCGCACTACCCAGATTTGACCCTGTCAATCTTCGGCTATCTGTGTGTCGTGAAGGGGTCTTTTGTCCCCAGTTTCTTTGTTCGTATGCCGCCATTTCTCGTGAGTTTCGTGGAGATGCCGTCTCTTGGGAGTTCAGTTCGTTCAGACTTGTGGCTTTCTTGAGAGGGGAATTGCTATGGGTGTGAATGCCCATGCTGCCGCCGAAATTCATGTTAGGGAGTGCAGATGAGGTGCCAGTCGAAGTATAGCCCGCAGGCAAACTATGTCGAGGTACAGAACTCCTCTGGCCAGTGGTAGGCTTGAAGAACTCTGACCGACGGGATGCCGTGGGAGGTGTAAACATTTGTGGTTTCATGACACTGTTTGCGATAGGCGTAATAGACTGTTCCTCGGGGGCGTCCACAGGGCGAGTATAGGGGTTGGTGTGAGTCTGGAACGAGTGCCGGATCTGGGTGGTCGGGGTGCCGGTCTGCACAAAGTCTCGCCATTCGTGAGGCTGGTCCTCGGATAACTGTGTGCCAACATCCCGAACCACAGGTTGCAGTCGAGGGTGAACAAACTTGGTATCATACTCCTTCATCACCTGCTTCTGGATGATAGCCGTGTCCTTAGCTTGCTGTGTGAATCGAGAGCAGAAGAAGAGAAGTTGGCCAGAGATGATGACTTGCAGCAAGAGGGTATTGAACACGCTGACACTCGGCCGGGGATCTAAGGGAGCTAATGGTAGAAAAATCATGTATACCAGGACATGACCGGGGCCGAACAGGCAAAACAGTCGCAAGGAGACCGGAAGGGGGTCCCAGACCGACAACTCCCATACATCCGAGCCCTTGTCGGGGTGAGCTCTTGATTCGGCAGAATCTGGTGCAATAATGCTGGCGAGGTATCTCAGGGGTGTTGACGGCGACGAGTTCGACTGGTCAACTTTCACACGTCGTGCAGAGGGTGTCGATAGCTTCTCCTCGACATTGGCTTGGAAGAGTCGGTATTTACGAGTTCGTGCAATCGTGTAGAATGCGTTCGTGAGCGAAAAGAAGCCGAGAATCCAGACGAGAGGATAGACCTTGGAAATTAATCGGTTAGTTTTGGGAATAGTCTAAGGCCAGAGGATGGACGAAGGACCTACAAAGAAAGCGAGCCAACCGGAGCCAGCTTCATCCGTGAAGACATCGTCGCTCGAAGAATAAGAACCAGAATTGGCGCGCGCAACCAGGAAGATGAAGTTCATGGCTAAGCCGAGTTGCGTGCCAGCCGAAGTTGAGTCCCAGTCTCTCGTCTCCAGCTCCTCCGACAACCAGAGTAAAAAGTCCATGGGATTCAGGGCTGACATGATGCGCTCAGAGAGCGGCTTTCTGCGAACCAAGCGCGGCATCTTGACGAAGGGCGCCAATGTCGCCTGAGAACTGTAGATTTGGTGATCACAGAGCAGGGTAGCGCACCGCGGGTTAATGTATCGAGTGAGTGAACAAAGAGAGAAGAAAAAAGGCGGCAGCGAGGCCAGATGTTGTTTACTTTAGGGTGGGTTGCTGGCTGTTGCTGAGGGCGCTGTCATTTTCTTTGTTCTCACTAGGTAATTAGGTAGCACCTGTAGGAGCCAGTAGGCTGCGGCGGCCAGCGCGGGGGGTGGTCAGAGCTTCACCAGGCGGCACGGGGCGGAGCCTCAGGCGTCCGACCGCTTGCATAACACAGAACCTCTCGACTTCAACTTTAGAGAAGAGGCCCAGATAACCAACAGTTGACGGTCCTACTCTCCATCACACCCGTCGACATGGCCTCTCAAGCAGACTACAAGGATCGCCAGTTCCTCGCCGTCATCGGCGACGAAGTATGTATTGCGATCATGACCTATTCGCTCGACCTCGTTGCGCTGACGTAGTTCCCATCCAGGATTCCGTGACGGGACTGCTCCTTGCGGGCATCGGCGTGAGTATCGCATTACCATCGACATATCTATCGGCCTTCTAACCTGGGAGAATAGCACGTCACGACAGGCGCCGACGCTCAGAAGAACTTCCTTGTCGTCGACAACAAGACTGACACAGCTACCATCGAGGCTGCTTTCGATCGATTCACCGAGGAGCGAAAAGATATCGGCATTGTGCTCATCAACCAACATGTCAGCTTGCCCAGATTGCATGACCCGGTTTAGAAGCCTAATGGGAGCTATAGATCGCGGATAAGATACGGCACCGTATCGACACCTACACTGCGGCGTTCCCGACTGTTCTTGAGATTCCAAGCAAGGACCACCCGTACGATCCCGAGAAGGACAGCGTTTTGAGGCGAGTGCGACGTCTGTTTGGAGAGTAAGGAGGTTGCATTATGTTCGGCGTATCAAGTTAATTCGGGAAACGGTATACACAGCCAGTACCGGCATGGCACATGGCTCTGAAGTGGTTGCTTATTCAACTCTCAACATGGTTTCCGGGACAGTCATCATGCCTATCAATGTAGAGATGGAGTACGATAGAAAGGACGCATTGTCGTATATGAAAAATCGATTCTAAATCCGCTTAAAGATGCTAAACGAGAGCAAGAAGTTCGCCAAACCAAACGTCAGACCCAAAGACCCATGAGAACGTGCCCGGTAGAAAGCCATTCCGCCATACGTATGCCGATGCGTGCGCCGCAACCTCCCATCACAGATCGGAGCCAAAGAAGCCCTTGCTACTTCGAGAGAAAGTGACAGTCGCGGTCAAGCAGGTGATCTGAACATCCTCGACGGTGAACACATCCGCGAGCACGGTGTACTTGCCCTGCATAATGTTAGTATCGGCACCAAAACAAGACACGCGCGTAGCGAAGAGAAACGTACAGGAGGGATCTCAGCAGGAAGGTCCACGCTCTTGGTGATCTCCAGATCGCCGGCCTCAACAGGGCACTTGAGGTCGACGTTGCCGATCTGCTCGCAGAGGTCGGCCTTGGTGCTGATAAGCCGGATAAGACCGTACTTGACGGTCAACAAGACGTAGGCGCCCTCCTCAATCTTCTGCTTCACGGTTCCCTTGGCCTTGATGACAAGCTCCTGTCCACTATCACACTGTCAGTACCTTGTTTCGAGTTATTGTTGCCGAGCGGGGTAACCGTACGCCTGGGGAGGATTGGGGAGCAAGTCGACGCTGTCAATCCTGATGAGATCTGCAGCATGGTCACCGGGGCAGAGCTCGAGAGGCGAATCGCCGGGAATCTTGAGGTCGTCGTTGATGGTGACATCGGGTGCCCTGCCATTGAGGACGCTCAAAGCCGCGGCTGGCGCCAGGCAGGCAGTCAGACAGGCGGTAACAGCAGAGATTCTCATGGCGCAAGGTGGTCTTGCGGGCTGGCTTGATGTTGGGTCTTGCTACGTCCGAGAAAAGTAACGCGAAGAGGTTGATGTCGTTGATGAAGGTCGTGTGAAGATGATGAAGAGGTCGTTATCAGGGCAGAATGAGGATGGCGAGTGGCTTGGAGTTGGGTGCGTCATGGGACCGACGCTCCACATCGAGATCCATCACTGGCTAGGAGTGGCCGGGGCTGGAAGAACTGTTGATGCCTCACCGCCCTGCAGGCTGCACAACTTAGACCCGCGGGCCATATCCGGAGCCCCAGCCTGGCACCAAACTTAGGCTACGTACCTTGTCGTGAAGTGCAAGCGTCTAGACCTGCACAAAAGAGCCGGGGACAGTGACCTTGCAATGACGCTCGCATTGTGTGTCGGTTACGACAGGAAGCGTCTACAAAACCAACCGGACATCTGCTCCAGCCTTCATACCCAGCCATGCAACATTGAAATCCATTAAGCTTGGCGCGATGTGGCTGCCCTGGTTGCAGTGGCTGACATCCTGATGCGAGCTCCTGCCGCCTGCAGCAACTTTCTCGGTCGCAAGGCCGACAAGCCATCCATTTCAGGCCCGCCACTTGCGATTGGATGCGGGCAAAGCCAGGCAGGGGCGGAGCTTCAACCCCAGCCTCCTGCTTGAGCTTAGTCAGATACTGTAACTGGTACCTAAGTACTAGGTGCATTCAAGGCACCAAGGCTCCGATCATGCGCACGGACCATCAGTCTCAGCCGCTATAAATGCTCTCCCTCCCTCCAACTTTTACTTGGTTTTCTCTTTTGAAATCATACTTACCTTATTCCGATTTTCCCCGCTCATGAATGAGGGAAATCAGCGTGGAGGGCCTGCATTGCACAGCGCGGAGTCGCTCCATGCTCCATTGTCCTTCGGGGCCATGGGGGGTGTAATTTTTGATTTGCCAAGTTGTTTCATTATGGACTGCTGCTTGCGGTGGCCATGAAGAAGCATGTGCAATCGATGCCATGATGGTTCCCGAGCTCAACGAAACCTGGCCTATTGTGTAACCGAAGTTCCTGGCTGGGGATGGAGTACTGAACAAGGTGGCGTGCCATCTGTCGGTACAGTAGCACGCCGGGCATGGCGCCAGGACGGCACTAGCAGTTTTGATTGCGACGATGACAGAGGCCATCCATGAAAGATGGTGAGACGCGTCGGCTTTCCGACGGTCTTCATGGACTGGTCGAGTCATGCTGAATGATTGCGCTCGTGGTGCGATTGGACAGAGCTGGATGGGATTTGTTTTGGAGAGGGCCACTTCATGCATTTTGCATGCTGGCCTTTTGCAACGGGAGCCTGCTGGTGCCAACAGGGATGCCCGGGTAATAATGGATGTTGAGTCAGCTCAGCTGTCCGCACTGTACGCGTTTTGCGTGATAATTGTACGGCAAAGAGCTTCCAGCATCTCCCCCGCTTCTAGCGCCCACCCACCTTTGAGAAGGTCTGTGGTGCGAAGCTACGGTTTCGTCAAAGAGGATGCAGGATTGCCGGGAGCCTTTCTCGTCAAGGAAGTGGTGAAGACGAAGGGAAAAATGAGAGGGGTCACGAGGGTGGACGAGCGTTGCGCGCTTCCTCGATCGGTAGCTAACCTACCTTTACCTAGGTAAGCATGTAAGCTGCCAGAGCCAGAGCCGGAGGAGGACAAGAACGGCAGAGTGCAGAGATTACTGTGACATGGATTGCCTGAGGGAGCTCCATGTGCCGTGGCATGCAGATTGCATGTGGTGCGGAGCACTTCATGGTGTGGTCAGAGGAGGAGCTTGCGAGCAAGCATTAGTGCGAATACGGAACGCGGGAGTATCGCGATACAAGCACAAGGGAAACGCGAACAATGGTCATGGAAATTGGGGACCGTCTCGAGAGGCGCCGGCACGAGGGCGTGCGATAAGGCTCTTGTCCGCACATACAGTACATGGCCGAGTCTCCTGGGGAGGCGGGCGGTCAGAGTGAATGCACAGTACCCGAGACCCGCCCATTGTTTACAAAATGCAATTGCTTCCATGACGAGACTTCGCCATGCTCTCGTAATGATATCACGCACCACCAGGTGCTGCTGCACCCTCCCTCCCTGCTGAAACCATCATGGAATCTTCTCACTGGCTTCAAGACACGGTGCTATTTGCGCAAGCGAAGCTGGTTGGCCAAAACCACCATGCGCCAGAGACACGAAGCTTGTTCCCTGCAGGCCAAGCCAATCAGGGCCGAACAAGGTTATGCCGTCCTGCAGCGGTTGCACGCACAGTACGAGGCCCAGGCATGAGGGAAACAAAACTGTATTCTGGCGCTAGACTCTTTCAAGGCGGGCTGCCTCGGCGGCTCCCATTCACGCTGCTGGCTCGAATGGCTCACCAGTTTCACCACACGGCTTGTTTTTGTGGCGGGTGCCAATTTCCAGCACCCGCCCAACCCGCCAACCAGATGCCTCGAGCAGCACAAGCCCCGACCCATCAGCAGCAGCTCCAGCAGCCGGCTGGTGTTTTTGCCTCTTCGCTGGCAGACGGCGTATCAGCCTGCGTGCCTGATTCCCTGCAGAGTGGTGGTCGTCATTTTGCCTGCTTGAAAATCTGGTGAAGCCCCCTCCCGACTCCTTCGCTTCCCGTTCATACCGAACTGCTATGCTCGGCCGTCTCGACTCCTAGTGCCCGCCCATCAAAGAAACAAGACTCGCAAGCCTCGAAGACATGATTTGTCTTTTGTCCGCGCCTTGGTCCTTGTCTTTCGAGTCCCGACGACCTTTCTCAACCTCGCGCCCCTGGCTGGCTGCTCACGCCAACAAACCCAAGTGGTTTCCGCT
>JAADYS010002166.1:0-11770 GCA_012931995.1 Fusarium albosuccineum | reverse complement strand
AAACCTAATAGCTATCTTTTTACTAGCTTAAATTAGGAATTAAACCTTTAATTTATAGGGTGGCAGCAGTTTAGAAGTTGCAGGCCATAGCTAGTTCGCGGCCTCCTGGGCTTATAACTAATGAAATATAATTAGATCTATAGTTATAGGAAGGTCTCTCTTTGGTATGTGTAAAATCCTTGTTTTGTTTAATTGAGGTGGCTGGCTTGAACGCGAGGTTAAGCCGCCGTGGATCACGTGAGGTCACGTGACCACACAAGCCCACACGAAGTGTACATACATAAACCCGTCACGTGACGGTCTTCTTCCAAAGCTGCTCTCCTGTCTCACAGTTTCGGTGTAGGGTAGTCTATGCTGACTGACTAAGCTCGATCGGGGAGCTTGTGTGGGTCTCAGGTCCCGTACGTCATCGGCATATCGTCGTCATGCGCCACAATCTTAGCGACGTGCATGAATTGCTTCAGCCTTGCAACCCAGCGCAGCGACCGCCAATTCTCCCAACTGCGCTGCCACGACCCGCGCTTCACGATGGACCTGTTCATCGACAATGGCAATAACACATGCGAAGAGGGCGGGAAAGAAGCCATCAAGCCCAACAACAACAAGAGCCTTTCAGTCCAGCTGGTACTGTCCCTGGTGCTCGGTCTCTCCGCCTTCCTCCTCTTTTGTGTATGTTTATCCCTTGGCACAAACCCTTGCCATCCTCGTGCATGTTCTTCTGCATGTCAGACCAGAACATCTTCATTGTCGCTTCATGCACTGACACTGATAGTTTCTACGCCCGCGATGGCCATCTCTCTACGCTGCACGAAAACGCCGCCTCGACCACCAACTAGGCCTCCCTGAACTGTCCAACTCGGCCTTTGGATGGATCCCACAAGTTTACAAGATCACGGAGGAGCAGGTATTGGCATCGGCTGGCCTTGATGCCTTTGTAGTATGGTCTATTGTCTCCATCAAGGTACTTGTGGATGCTGACATGGGGTAGTTTTTGAGCTTCTTCAAGATGGCGACCCGCCTCTTCGCCGTTATGGCATTTTTCGCGACTGTTGTGCTCTTGCCTATTAATTCTTGGTATGATGGCTTCGTACCAAACTTTGGAAACCATAACGGCGACTCCGACGACTCTAACAAAGCGGCCGACATGTTTTACTTGTCAGGCCAAGTTCCACTCTCGGATTCTGACTTTGATTATTTAAAAGATAAAGATGATAAAGACCACAGCTGGGACATGGGCTGGCTATGGGCATATGTCGTGTTCACATACTTTTTCGCGGGCTTGACCATCTATTATCTTAACTGGGAGACGTTCCGCATTATCCGATACCGCCAGGACTATCTTGGGTCTCAATCTACGGTTACGGACAGGACATTCCGCCTGACTGGGATCCCATCAGATTTGAGATCCGAGTATCAAATCAAGCAGCTTATTGAAAAGCTGGATATCGGTACTGTTGACAAGGTTACGATTTGCCGCGACTGGAAGAGGCTCGACGACCTCGTGGATCTGAGAGATGTTACCTTGAGAAGTCTCGAGGGTGCCTGGGCGACGTTCCTCAAGTATCAGCGAGACAAGAACAAGACCCGTGGCTCACAGGGGCAATCTGCCAACGGAGCAACTTCGAATCACTCCCTCAACCAAGAGCCCGACGAGGAAGCGGGCGAAAACGGACGCCTCTTGAATCCAGACCAGCAAGCATGGGACGCCAGCGATGAGGGGCGACCCAAAGTCAACATCCGTTACGGTACCCTTGGTCTGCGATCTCGCAATCTTGATGCGATCGATTATTACGAAGAACGACTTCGACGACTGGACGCCAAGATTATCGACGCTCGAAAGAAAACCTATACACCTACTGATATGGCGATAGTTACTATGGATTCGGTTGCTTCTTGTCAGATGTTTATTCAGGCACGCATAGACCCTAGGCCTGGTCGATTGTTGACCAAGCCAACTCCAGCTCCGTCGGATCTTGTCTGGAGAAACACCTACTCGCGTCGCGGTATCCGTCGCCTCAAGTCGTGGGCGGTGACACTCTTCATCACTGTCCTCACTTTTGTCTGGATCGTCCCGACTGCCGGTCTCGCATCCTTCCTGAGCATTTGCACCATCAGGAAGGTCCTTCCGTCTTTTGGTGATTGGTTGCAGAGTCACACCATCATCTATTCACTCTTCCAGAACGGCCTTCCAGCCTTGATCGTCTCACTTCTGAACGTTGCTGTTCCTTACCTTTACGATTTCCTCTCCAATCGACAAGGGATGATCTCTCAGGGCGACGTAGAGCTCTCCACCATCAGCAAGAATTACTTCTTCACATTCTTCAACACCTTTTTTATCTTTACGATTTCAGCTACTGGATTTGGCTGGTGGAGCGAGATGCGGAAATTCGTCAAGGATACAAGCCAAATTCCCCTTGTCATTTCGGAACAGGTGGTGCGACTCTCTGTCTTTTACACTTCCTTTATTATGCTGCAGGGCATTGGCCTGATGCCTTTCAGAATATTGGAAGCAGGGAGCGTCTTCCTCTACCCAATCCTCAAGATGATGTCTAAGACACCACGCGACGCTGAAGAGATGAAGCAGCCTCCTGTTTTCCAGTACGGCTTTTTCTTACCAACAGCGTTGCTCATCTTCAACCTCTGCCTGATCTATAGCGTTTTGCATTACGGAAGTTTCATCCTGATTACGGGTACCATCTACTTCAGCTTGGGTTACTTCACCTTCAAGTACATGGTGCTGTATGCGATGGACCAACCCCAACATGCGACCGGCGGTGCGTGGCGGATAATATGCTACCGCATTATCGTCGGTCTGGTCGTTTTCGAAGTTGTTATGTTTGGCTCAATTGCCGCACAGAAGGCCTTCATCGCGTCCGTCTGCATCTTGCCGCTGATACCATTCTCAATCTGGTACAGCTACTACATTAAGCAACGGTTTGAGCCTCTCACCAGATACATCGCGCTCCGCGCCATCAGAGCAGACGAGGATTCGGAAGACTCAGCTGCTATGGACGATGCGTTTGAAGAAGAATCAGGCCCTCGTCCGTCACAGACCATCCTCCGCCGGGGAAGCACGCTTGACGAGTACAAGGAGAAGGGATTGACATTTGTGAACCCCAGTCTTGTAGTCCCGTAAGTTGGCTTGGCTTCCCTTCTTAAATGACCAAGAACTGACCTTTTTCACAGATTGCCACAGCCCTGGATCTACAAGGACCCACCCCCACCGCTTACCCAGGGCGAAACAGACACGACTGAGGAGCAGGACCGGCCCATTCTTCAGGGCGTCGATAGCACTCTTGGGATAGGGGACGAGAATGTTTGGCAAGACACTGCAGGAAGTAATGTTTAATGAGTTCATTCGATGGAATGCATGAGACGGCGCCGGTGTTATGTTCAGTGGGGAGTTTCTATGAGTATCGTTTGTAGCTTGGTTTTGCCGACTTGAACAGAGTGGGTGGTGAGTGAGAAATTGATGATCGGTTTGGTGCGTTTAACGTGGGTTGACGGTCATGCAATAGACCTTTGACAAAAGCTGTTTCTTACCTACCTAGTTAGGCAGTCGATAAAGTGCCCTTCGTGCTGAGTGCCCCTTCTTAGTTTTTGACCGAACTGCCCTGTCAGGAGCCAAGTTGGTCAGCTCCTTCCTTCTCTTGCTTCTGTGGTGATAATTTCCATTCCTCCTTCACCCACTGATCTGACACCTATCTCTTCCTACGAAACCATGCCCTACAAGTTATCACAGATTCTCTTTTCACATGGCGTCGCAGGAGCACGACCCACGAGGCTAATTAATCAGCTGCAGCTCATAGGCGGCAGCCGGTCGGAACGATGGCTACAGCAGCTTTGATGTCTAATGGTTCAGGGCCCATCAATGTTGTGCCAGCGGGAACAGCCAATGTTCAAAGGCTGACCGGAAGTGACTATGGCGTCCTTCAACTGGATAGTAAGTAATACTCCTGCCAAGAGTTCTGTCGAGCGAGCTAACATGGAGACGAACAGATCGACCCCTATCGATGAGATTGCCCCATGAGATTATCCAGCATATTTACCATTTCCTTAGCCCCGAGGACTTCAGAAACGCTCGCTGTACATCTCGTTCCTGGTTCCTCGCCGGCCTGGACCGTAACGTCCTCGTCAAGATGCTCAAGAGGGGAGGCTGGTGGAACAGTTTGCAGCAGATTCTCAAACCCCTGAGCATAACGCGACTGCTCGACATCAGTCAGGAGAGATTGGTGAGCAAATGGATCTCGAGGGAGTGCGACCTGGCCAGCTTGACCAAGAGCGCGTTTACACAGGTTGGCTTCACAGACTTTAGTGGGCTTGTTCCAGGTTCAGCTACTGGCCGACTACATGGGACCCTCGTCTTCACAATGAGCCTCTGCGGTCGGTTTGTGATGGTGACGCACGGACGGACTTTATACGTCTACGAGCTCAACCATGTCTGCCTCAATAGGCGCTCAAGCTGGTCAGTGCCGCCACGACTAAGAGAGTATAGACGTCCAGGCCTACTTCGTCCGGTAGCGACTGTCGACTTCCCTCGACGCGTCATATCCTGCAGTATGGACACATCCTCTGGGAGATACGCCGTGGGTGTTCTCATGGAAGGTCGTATGGGCATGGTGTGTGATATCATGGGTGGATGGGTGGGAGCATGGAGTCGAAAATCGTCGAAGTGTTCAAATGAGGACGCCGGTCCAAGTACGTCCCGAATTGTCAGCCGCACTCCGCCGGTATGTTACTGCCAGGAGACCCCCGTGACCCAAGCGCCCTCGCTCGAAGAAGGTCCGCGATCGGTATACAGCAGCATCTGTCACGCTGATGACCCACCTCGCTCGGTCGCCATCTGCTCCCATCGCAGCTGCGTGGCCTTTGGGTGTACAGCCGGTATTGAGCTTCATTAGGTAGATGCTCGCACAGATCACGACCTCAGCCGATGGTTTCCTTTGACCTCTCCGAGCGACTTCCTCTTCTTCCTGCCGGCTCGCAACGGTGTAGATACAGGAAAGAAACTTCGGCTTATCAGTTCTGCCGCGGCACTCGGTAATCTGCTCGGCCCTGTCGGAAACGGATTCCAAGGCTTCGAGACTAATGTCTTGGAAGCTGCGAATAACGCGGGTGTAACGGCGATGGGCCCTGGAGGTGGAGACGTCATCGTTCACGACATCCACTCTGTCGCTGATCTGCCAGGCCAACGTCTCTTGACGGGAGCACGCGGTGCTCTCGATCAACTGCAGCAAGACGAAAGGGGTCTTCGCAGAATATCGGCCAGCAGCGCAGACCACCACAGAGCTGTCCCCCTGAGCGATGGCTATCACATCTTGTTCACGGATCCCACAACAGGGGACCTTTGTTTGGGCACTGATGCACCAGCAGGGTCGTTGAATCGCTTAATCCGCAAGGTTTGGTTTCGGCCTCCAACCATTGCATCCACACGGTTACCGTTGTTATACACAGCTGGGTCAGACATAGGACATGGGGTCCGTGTCGTAGCAACGTTCTCAGTTGACAGTGGAGATATCATGCAGCTCGACTCTAATGAGGTTGCTACCTCCCACAGCTCAGACCCACCGAAGGCCGTTGATGCTGACAAGCAGATGATTGTCTTTTACACGATCCCACCAGACATGTTCCTCGACATTTCTCGAGGGCGAGCATGTCACTGGCCGATCAGGACAACCGAGGATATGGAAACGGGCGGCTTATCAGAATGGGCGGACTGGCGGCCCCAAGGAAGCTACGGTGACATTGACTTTCTGGGCGATCCCTTTGCAGAGGGCACGGCATACCCACTCGAGATTCGAGGCCAGCCCGTAGCTATCTGCAGCAATCTGGTGGAGCTTGCCCTAGATTCGGGACCCGACATGGTTCTCTGGGCGTTCAGTGCGCAGGGGTGGGCCCGGACGTGGGCCATGCATGCCGGACGGGAAGACGCGTTTAATCACATCGCAGTGCAGCACGACGGCAGCCTAAGACATATTGATCATGATGGTGACTGTGTCATGGCAGGGACAGAGGTGGAGCAGGCGGCTGCCGCGTCAAGAGTCGATGCGAGAGGCAATTAGGTCTTGAACCCTTCGGTAACAAGCAACGCGGGCACAAGTTCTAGCTGGGTGAAACCATCGGTCGAACGATATCGCAGGTTTGTGTCCGAGTTACAAGGTGACGGAATGGGTGGCACGGTGAGCGTGGACCTGGTCGAGGAGATGAATGGGATTGCGAGGATGGATGTGGAACTACGCTGAAGGGACGAGGCAGCGAAGACGAGCTCGGGGAGGGTCCGGAATGGGAACAGAGATTGCATTATCCATTGATAGCATCGGTAATCAACAGGGTGTCCCTAGCAGTAGCAGCAGTAATAACCGGGGTTTATTACCGAAGATTGGACAGTTGGTCGTGATGGCCATGACGTTAGTTCATGTAGGTTGAGTTTTTAGCGTGGGTCTGTCTCAGCCCAGTCTAAATCCGTTCCGATTACGGCGCGGCCGAGTGAATTGGGATCCACATCGGCGGCGTCGGCTCCGAAGTGGAGACGATTAGCGCCCGTCATGATTACCGAGCCAAGACGCAAGTCAACGACGAGAGCTGAGGAGGCAGCGGAGGAGCAGCAAGCAAAAACAAGGGAGAAGAAAACAGAGAGAACTGGACCAAGAGTCTGGGAGGTCGGCAAAAGGCTGGATCTCGCAGCAGCTCCCCTGGAAAAAAAAAGAAATAATAAAAACAACAAGAATTTCGGTACCACGATCAATAACTGGGTCTCGACGGCAGCCCAATACCGAATTATCTCCATCAGGACCAACCAACGACAAGAAGCACGTCCGTGTAAAACCCTGGGACCCAGAAACAAGAAAAAAGACAAGACAAGCCATCGGCCCCGGTCCTAGCCCCGGCTACATTCTCTTTCCGCTTCGGTTGGAGCCGCAGAAAAAAAAGAGAAGAGAGCACATGGGTTCGTAGCCGCATTTTGTGGAGACTTTGCCGGGTGGCGACAGGGAATTCAGGAACGACGGCGCTGCGCCGGCTTTCGGGAGATGCACTATCTCGGATCTGGTTGGGCGTGTGTGTTTTGCTAGAGGCGTGTGTGGTAGAGGGGAGGATAAGATAGAGGCAAGAGGGAGAGTATATAGAGGTGGGCTGTCCCCGGTTGAGATGGATGGAAGAGAGCTGGGATGACCACTGTGAGACATTGAGTTAACACTCCTTCATTACTATCTCAGTTTACTGGTGTCTGACACGACAATACTTTTAACTTGGATCTTCTCTCATTAACCAGTTGCTTGCCACAACTTACACAACACCATGGCAGCCATGGATTCACACCATTCCAATACATCATCAACAACCCTCCCCGGCGACTCGAGCCGGGAAGAAGACGACAACAATGCCGCCGCGACCTTTGCACCCATCAACACGCACACGAGCACCTTTTCCCGCATCCGCCGGTCCCTGTCCAACCCTCGCTCCCCTGATCTCTCACAAAAGGAGTCCCGGGACCCGAATTTGGACATTGACCTGCCGTACCGAACGCTCAGCGCGCAGGCCAACTTGGATGAGTACCGTGTCGAGGTACCAGAGGGCGCCATTCCAGGCCCTATCGAGCCTGAAGCTGTGGCGCGCAAGTCGGGACAAAAGGATGGCGGCGAGCGGAGGTACAAGCTCGTCACTTTTACGCCCGGGGACCCTGAGAATCCCAAGAACTGGAGCAAGGCGTACAAGTGGTGGTGCACCATGTGTGTTGCCCTGACGTGCTTTGTTGTCGCCTTTGCCTCTTCTGTCATTACGGCTGATATCAAGGGCGTTACTGAGGACCTTGATGTGAGCAATGAGCTTGCACTCGTCAGTATCTCCATCTTTGTGGTGGGCTTTGGTGTTGGGCCCATGATCTTTGCTCCCTTGTCTGAGATTTACGGCCGACGGATTATCTAGTAAGTCTTGACTCATCATGTAGCTATCACTGCCATACTGACCAATGTTTAGTGGATCAACACTCCTTATCGCCGTCATCTTCATCATTCCCTGTGCCGTCGCCAAGAACATTGAGACTCTTCTTGTCTGCCGTGCCATCGATGGAATTGCCTTCTCAGCACCCATGACCCTCGTCGGCGGAACACTCGCTGATCTGTGGAGGAACGAGGAACGAGGTGTCCCCATGGCTGCATTTTCTGCCGCTCCCTTTATCGGCCCTGCCAGTGAGTTGCCCCTGAATAGCTTCATTTCATCACCATACTAACATTGCAAAAGTCGGTCCTCTTGTCGATGGCTACCTCTCTGACGCTGCTGGATGGCGATGGCTGTACTGGATCCAGCTCATCTTTGCCGGCATCGTCTGGGTCCTCATCACCTTTACCGTCCCCGAGACATACACTCCTACTATCCTCGCCCGCCGCGCCCGCAAGCTCCGCGAGTCAACTGGTGAAGCCGACCACGTTACCGAGCAGGAGCTGGATATGCGACCTCTCTCTGAGCGTCTCCGCATCTTTTTGATTCGACCCTTCCAGCTGCTCTTTGGCGAACTCATCGTCTTCCTCATCTCGCTGTATATGAGTGTCCTCTATGGCCTGCTGTACATGTTCTTCGTCGCCTTCCCCATCATCTACCAGAAGGGCAAAGGATATTCTGCTGGAAAGACGGGTCTCATGTTCATCCCCGTCGCTGTTGGCGTTCTGCTCTCGGCTTTCTGCTCTCCCCTGGTTAACAAGCACTACCTCACCCTCGTGGCTAAGCACAACGGCCATCCGCCCGCCGAGGTCCGTCTGATTCCCATGATGATCTCTTGCTGGTGCATCCCCATTGGTCTCTTCATCTTTGCCTGGACTTCATACCCTGAACTCTCATGGGCGGGCCCTGCCATGGGTGGTTTCCCTGTCGGCTTTGGCTTCATCTTCCTCTACAACTCGGCCAACAACTACCTCGTCGACTCGTACCAGCACCAGGCCGCCTCTGCCCTGGCCGCCAAGACTTGCATCCGAAGTTTCTGGGGTGCCGCTGTTGTTCTCTTCACTGAGCAGATGTATGAGCGCCTCAACGACCGCTGGGCCTCAACCCTGCTGGCCTTTATCAGTCTCGCATGCTGTGCCATTCCCTTCATGTTCTGGAAGTACGGCGCCAAGATTCGTGAGCGCAGCAAGTACGCCTACGCTGGCGATGACGAGGAGGTCGATGATATTGAGAAGGCCAAGGGCCGCGGTGTGACTCCTGGTGGTGCCCTGGTGAGGGACGATGCCGAGCACGACGATGATCTGCGACGAGCCAGGAGTTACGTGAGCAACCCCTAGACGACTTTGTCGCAACTACATTCATTATCATCCTTGAGGGATGCCTTCAACAACACAATAGACCTAGACTTGGAGCGGGGATAGAGGACGATGGAGGATGGTAATAGAGGGACACGCATGGAGGAATCGTTTTTAAAAAGCGTACGTACTTTTGGATATTTAGCATAGTACCCTTAGATTTTCTTAAACTAAACAAATTCAAATAATAAAAAAAAATCTAAAACATTGAGTGCCTGTTTCTTTCTCTCCTGATCCCTTTTTATCTAAAGCACATTCCAATAGCTGACTGAACCCTTTAGCAGTAGCAAAAGCCCATGAAAAAACGGTATCTATGTGTTGTTCCTACTTCGTCGTATCTTGATCGTCAAAAAAAGGAAAAAAGAATCACAAAAAAAATCACATGTTTTTTGAAGATGTGATTGCCAGGGGATAAAGGAGGCGTTCATGCGGCTTTCGTCCGGCAATGCTCGGCAACACCGAACGAGATCCGTAAAGAGTGACAGTGGCATCGGCATCCGGTGGCGAAGGCCCACTGCAGACGGAAATAAAAAGCGTGGCGACAGGGATCATGATGGCTCGTTGGTATAAGGTTGTCATGATGGTGTGATGAGGCCAAGTTGGGTGGATCCATGACAGATACGACGACGACAGACTCAAAGGAGACTCTAACAGACTCTAACAGACTCAAATAGCTCGCACGGGCAGAGAGTCGCGGCGGCGCATCTTGAGGTCCTTGGTCAGCGAGTTCTTGCTCGTCTTGTGCTCGATCCAGTCCTCGAGGTTGTTGAGGGTGCACTCGGCAATCTCGGTGAGTGCCTCTTCGGTGAAAAAGGCCTGGTGACCACAGACAACAACGTTGGGAAAGGTCATGAGGCGCATCAGCTTGTCGTCCTGGATGATGTGCGACGAGTGGTCGTTGTAGAAGAGCTCGCCCTCGGCCTCGTACACGTCGAGCGCCAGCCCGCCGATGTGGTTGGTCTTGAGCGACTGGATGACGGCCTCAGTGTCGAGAAGTCCGCCTCGCGACGTGTTGACCAGCATGGCGTCCTTCTTCATCAGCGCCAGCGTCTCGCCGTTGATGATGTGCCGCGTCTGGTCCATCAGCGGGCAGTGCAGGCTGACAATGTCGCACTCGGGCAGCAGGTCTTCGAGCTCACGGTACTCGCCATACTCTTCAAAGGCTGGTGACGGGAAGGGGTCGTAGGCCAGCAGTCGACAGCCAAAGCCCTTCATGATGCGGGCCGTTGCAAGTCCGATCTTGCCGACGCCGACGATGCCGACCGTCTTGCCGTAGAGCGTCTTGCCCAAGAGCCCGTCGAGCGCAAAGTTGCCCTCGCGCACGCGGTTGTAGGCGCGGTGCGTCTTGCGGTTGAGCGTCTGGATAAGCGCGGCGGCGAACTCGGCGACGGCCTCGGGCGAGTACGACGGCACGTTGGCCACCATGATGCGCAGGCGCTGGGCAGCGTCGAGGTCGACGTTGTTGAAGCCGGCGCAGCGCAGCAGAATGGCCTTGACGCCGAACTCGGCGAGGGCAGAGATGACGTTGTCGTTGACGACGTCGTTGACAAACACGCAGATGGCGTCGGCGCCGTCAACCAGCGAGACCGTGTCCTCGTTGAGGGCAAACTCGTGGAAGACGAGGTCAATGCTCGACGAGGCGTGCTTGGAGCTGAGCACCGCCGACAGGTACTTTTTGTCGTAGGGCTTTGTGCTGAATACGGCGACCTTCATGTTGGAGAGGTAGAAAGTTGATGAGATCTAAAACAAGGGTATCAGAGAGACGTTTTATTTATGAGCGACGTTGATGGTGTTGACAGCTGTTTTGCTCGGCGCGGGGTTGGTTACAAGGCAAGCAAAACCTTGGAAGAGCTCGTCTCGGCGTTCTCCACAACGGAGTATATTATCGTATAAGAGCTGGAGGATTGGGAATAAGAGGCTGTAGGCATGCATCCAAGACATGTCCTTTTTGTACGCCTCGAGGTGCGCAACATGCGACAAATAACTCAACCCTGATCCCTCAGACAACAACCGAACACAGCCCCTTCAGAAGGGTGAAACAAGGCCAATGAGTCTATCCCAACTCAAGATACAGTTCAGTATCCCCAATGGCTGCGCCGTCGTCAGCATGTGCTTCGAGAAATCAGGCCATGCCAATATCCAGAAAGCTTGGACGCCAAGTGTGTGTGGTGGTACGGAAAAAGGAGGCGCCCGGGCTGACGACTGTTGTCGCGGCCCAACGCATGATAGAGACTAAAAAAAAAAAGAGGAATGTGTGTTTCTTGTGAGTGTATAGATGAGCTGTTTCATGAGGGGGCAACAAGCCTTGCTCACCGCGGTGAGGCCCGTCTTTGTTGCGAGGCTTTGTCGATATACACCTTGAGGTGGGTACACTCTAGATGCACTCTATCTCAACCTCTACACACAAGCACACCATTTCCCACTCTTCAGTCCGCATAACAAACTCCCCCAAATCTCATTCCACAAAACAAGCTCTCATG
>JAADYS010002165.1:0-12864 GCA_012931995.1 Fusarium albosuccineum | reverse complement strand
AATACTTCTAGCTCTCCTTAACACAATGGCTGCTATAGGCGTATATCTATCCGTCATCGGGACTAACCCTCCCGGCGACATCATCATCGCGTTGCAGTGTGGATTCAACCAACTGCAACATAACATCCTCTCGATAACATCGGTCAGTCAATCCGGGCCCGCGGCCCCAAGGGAAACTTTACCTACACCTCCAACATGGTTCGTCGATTCGGCATGATTGCGGGAGGCACAGGCATCACGCCAATGCTTCAGATCATGAACGCCATCGTTCGAGGCCGGTCTAGCGGAGACAGTAGCGGAGACAGAACAGAAGTAGATCTCATCTTTGCCAATGTCACAGCGCAAGACATTCTGCTCGAAGATGAGCTTGATAAGCTAGCCCAAGAGTCTGGCATACGTGTTCGATTCGTGCTTGATAAGTCTCCACCAGGCTGGCAAGGAGGAGTCGGCTATATTACAGCCGATATGATCACTGTAAGAAAAAAACTCAGGCCTGTTCTATCATAGTCACTAACTCAAGCAGAAATGGCTCCCTGCCCCTGCGACGGACGTCAAGATATTACTTTGCGGTCCGCCTCCCATGGTTCGTTCGCTGAAGAAGATGACCGAGAGCTTGGGCTATCAGAAAGCGCAAGCGGCGAGCAAATTGGAGGACCAGGTATTTGCATTTTAGAGAAGAGGGCTCGCCCATGTCCACCATCGATTTTGATCTTTATGATGTAGCTCAGCTTCTGTATTTCTGGGATATGAGCGAAGCGTCATGTCTCGTATCCATAGCAGCACATGACAGATGACAACAAAGTTAGACCAAGTTGCAAGTTGGTCTCGCCATGCGCCAAATGACAATAAGTGCCAAGACTTTGAACTTTTAGCGATTTAAACAGGAGGCATTGTGATCCCTCCCATCTTGGTAGTGTAAATAAAGTCATCCCCATGCATAATCGTCGTAAGCGCTACAGTTAGCACCACAATCGAGACCCTCGCGATAAATCAAGGCCAATCCCATCATGCCCCAAACCCAATAGTGGCCCGATAGGCTCTCGATCTTGGGTAGCACTGCGCCACGAAACATGTGTCATGTCCTAACGTCCATCTAGGTCCATTTGGTCCTAGGTAGAGAAGAGGCCCATCTTGTTGCCTATAACGGCCTAGCTTTGGTCGGACCCCTAGTCTTCGGCTACCAACTTGTTCAACCCCTCCGTGCTGGCCGCCCACAACATTTAGTCGTTCCAGGCGCTAGGGATTGCAAGTCCATAAGAACAAGGCCAACCTCCGACAACTCAATGATCCTCAACAATCATCACGAAGGATCATCTCCTTCATTGAACCATCTCTTGTCTTGATCGATCTGTTTCACCAGCAAAATGAGTTCAACTCCCACCCCGGGCACCGTCCAGCTGGTCGACGTGCAAGGCGTGGTACATGCCAAGCACGGCGAAGGTCACAAAGATATCGTCCTCATCCCTCAGCCCAGCGACCATCCAGATGACCCTCTTGCCTGGACTCCCAATAGAAAGATCTTCAACATCTTTTGGGCAATGGCCTGGTGCTTTCTGGCTGCCGCTATCATCTCGGGACTCTCTCCGGCCTATCTGATGATCGAGGCCGACACGGGTATCTCGGTTGCCGACCTCAGTACCGGTAACGGTCTCCTATATCTCTTCCTGGGATGGGGAACACTCATTACCCAAAACGTCGCTCTCACCTTTGGCCGACGTATCACTTTGGTCGCATCGATCCTGCTCACCACCTTTGTCACCCTGTGGTCTGCCTACCTTGAGTCCCGAGCCGAGCTATTTGTCAACCGAATCATACTAGGCATTGTTTCATCTCCGATGGAAACGCTTATAGAGGTCATCATCGGCGACGTCTTCTTCATCCACGAGCGAGGTCTCTACATGGGCATATACTCCTGGAGTCTCTGGGCAAGCGCCTTTCTTTGTCCTGTTGCCTCAGGCTTCGTGGCAGAAGCCCACGGTTGGCGATGGATCCAGTACATTCTGTCCATTATTGGCGGAGTGTTGACTGTCCTTACCTTTCTGTTCTTTGAAGAAACCATGTTCAGCCGCCCAACAATGCCGGCCGAAGCTCTCACGATTAGCGTGAGTGAAGACAAGGCCCCAAGCCTAGTGGAAGCAGCTTCGCCGCAGCTTTCCGAGAAGCCCGGGTCAAAGGACGCGGGCTCACCCGAGAGAAAGTCTACGTCAATCTCTGATGGGCACCAAGTCGATTGCCCGGCTCAGCCCAAGACGTTTGTCCAGAGGCTTGCTCTATGGGGGTTTCAGTCGCCGCGTCCAGCAACTAAGCGCGCCATTCTCCTCCCTTTCCGACTCTTGCGATATCCGACCATTGTCTTGAGCGGTTTTCTTGTTGGCGGCATTCTCTCGTGGTACAACGTGGTCGGAGGTTCGTTGGCTCTCATCCTCGGTAACGAGCCATATAATTTCGGAACCAACACGATTGGTCTCTTCTATCTTGCTGCGGTTGTCGGCGTCTCTATTGGCTGTGTTCTCTGTAGCACAACAAGCGATAGAACGGCAGTGTGGTTTGCCAGAAGAAATGAAGGTATCATGGAGCCAGAGCAACGCTTATGGCTCTGCCTCGTGTGCATTGTCGCGCACCCAGCCGGTTGTCTGCTCTATGGGATTGGCGCGGCATACCATCTGCACTGGGTGGGAATCGCATTTGGGCTTGGCCTCATCAGCGTCACTCTACCCATCGGCTCGGCATTAGCGTTCAACTACATCCTAGATAGCTACAAGGAAGTAGCAGGGGAGGGTCTGGTCACCTCTATCTTGATTCGTAATCTCATGGGTAAGTGCAAAACGCTACTCGACTTTGACGGAGCTGTCTCTCACACTTGGCAGGCTTTGCTTTCTCCTACGCAGTCGTGCCGATGATTGACGATCTGGGACTGAAGAATGCCTTCATCTTGATTGCGGTTCTCGGCCTCGTGTTGTGGTGTATGTGTCTGGTCATGATTCTTATCGGCAAGTCGTTGAGGCAGGGCTCGGCAGAGAGCTACTGGAGGCTCGTTGACAAACTGGGTGCCACTGCGCACTAACCACGGGTCATTCACCGGCTCATGAACGGTCACCTAACAATGTGTTGATAGGAAGACTTTGTCTATAATAACTATTTAGTAATTGCACACTTTGATTAACTTGAGGTGTCTTTTAGCCCTTTAATGAGCCCCTCCACAATGGCCACGACGCCCTCAGCCCCAGGATCTGTGACCTTGCCCCAGTTCTCGCCTGCGACATAGACCGCCCTACCCAAGCTAGCCTCCATACCCTTCGTACTTTCACAGCCCTTCTTGGCAGCCTCAGCAGCCTGGCCAATGTTACCCTTCGCCAAGGACTCAACAAAGGGGATGAGTGCATCCATCAGAGTTCGATCACCCACACGAGCGGGCGTCATGGCCTGCAGCCTCTCCAACGCGACACCAGATGCCTTGGCCCATGTCTCACTAGTAGCCGCCTCTACGGGAAGTGTTTGCAGTGATGACGCAAGCGCGGTAACAAAAAGCTCGTACAAGGCGCCTGATGTTCCGTCCATGCTGCTTTCCAAGGCCACGGCAATTTGCATCACTGCTGCGCTTGCACTAGTCGAGGAGGTAATGGGAGAAGATGATAGAGCCTTGAGCACAGCATTGGCGCCACGAGACAAAGTTGTTCCACAGTCACCATCTCCGACGATTCGATCGTTTTGAGTGATGTGTGGCTCAGCTGCAATGATCGACTCGCAAGCGGCGGATACGGCTTTTGTGAAGGCATCGGGGTCGACTGTTTTACATCAGTAACAAGTTCAACAGTTAAAGTGATCACCGCTCACCCTTTGGTCCAGAAGACTCAATGGCAGGCTTGGGCGTTGCCTTCGTTGGTGTATCGACAATCCGCTTGCTGCTCGACTCAGGGGAGCTAGCGATACTCTGCGGCCAGCCAACAGCAGTTGTTTGATCGTCGATAGCGGCTATGGTGTCGGGTGTAGCTTTTAGAAGGGTAATGCTGAAGCCAGAAGCATCCAAGCTCGTCATGAATGTTCCAGACAAGACCCGACCGGGCTGAAGTCCTCGTTCCCCTACACCGGTTAGCTACTGATTGACACCGTTCAGTTATTAACCCACCTAGCTTCTTCACTACATGGTGAAGGATAGCGCTCATCTCAAGTTGTGAAGTCGCCCCAAGGTTGTTCAACAGAAGTACAGGATTCTCTCCTTCAAAGTTGACAAAGCCACGGTCTTCATCGTCGGTCCGCAGAAGCATGTCCAGCATGCGATCAATCAGCGTATCGAGGGTAGGTCGAGGATCTAGGACGTAGCAACCCGGCTCATTATGGATGCCCATGCCCAGCTCCAACTGCATAGGCTCATCCTGTGCAGCGGTACCTGGGATATGCACATGTCCTTGTGAGACACCACAAGTGACGAGGTTCTCAACAACCTGCTTGCCGACAGCCAGCAGCTCATCAATGGATTTGCCCTTGGCAGCTAGAGCACCAAGAATCTTGTGCACAAGGACAGTTCCCGCAAGGCCACGACGACCGACTTTGCCACTTCGCTTACGGCCAACAGCAACGTCGTCGCCGACCACGAGAACTTCGACACGATGGCCCCACCGCGCACGAGCTTTCTCAGCAGCGAGATGAAAGTGGAAAATATCACCAGTATAATTCTTGACGATGAGGATTGTGCCAGCTTTGCCACCAACAGTGTGGATGGCTTCGATGATCTGAGACACGGAGGGGGAGGCAAAGATGTTGCCTGATACGGCGGCGCTCAACATGCCCTGTCCAACGAACGCGGCGTGTGCTGGCTCGTGGCCTGCACCACCCCCAGAGACAAGGGTGACGTGCTTGGAGGGGTCATGATTGGAGCAAGATATGGCTTAGAAACCGTCAATGGTTATTCTTCCAGCGAGTTGGGGTCTTACTCTTTGTCGTTGTGTTCAGGACAAGCTCGTCAGACACACTGCACAGGCCCTTCAGGGCATCCACGACAAGAGCCTGGCCATCGGTGAAGAAACTCGTGTCAGCCATTGTGATCAATCATAGAGAAAAGACAAAGCAATGACGGTGACTCTGACTCAATCTCGCCTACGGTTGATAGCCCTGTTAAGACCTCGCCCAAACCATGACCCCCGGCTCACCTCAATCTCCCCGTCGACCGACAATCTGCAATAGATCTCGGCAACCTTCCGTAGCGCTGGCTATTCACCCCCGGCTATGTACCAAGCCCCTTCGATTGGTGAGGAAAAGGGGATTCGGGGTTCGGCTACAAGTGGACTGGGTTGAGGAAGGGATCGGCAACGCAGGCAGCCTCGGAAAAGGCCTGACAGGCTGCTTTTCCGAACCGACCGTCACCCTATGTTCCCTCTAGATTGGTGGAACGCTGCGTCGCCCTTGTCCCTGCTCCGTTAGCGTCGCACTCGTCTTCCCCAGACTGGGCTTTCCCCGCATCCCCGCAACGCGGAAATGGGACCCAGATAACAAGGTGTTCGTGGTCAGACGCCAGGTTTGATGAAAGGGTTGCTTGTCAGAACCAACACGGACCGTGTCTGTTTGTTATAAAGCACTTGCGAGTCTCATCTCAAACCCTGGCTCGACAGCATCAGTCTTTCTCCTCTCCAACTCCATTGAGCTCGTGTTCACCCGAGGAGCCCATACAACATGACCAACCAGCAGGCCGTGACAACGACCATGTCGCACGACGACAAGAATAACATCTCGCACGTCGAGACACGCGACAATGAGGACCAATTGAAGATGGGTGACGAGGAGCAGCTCGATGAGTTTGGCGCCCGCGCAAAGACTGATCCCAGGGAGATTGCCCTCGTCAAAAAGCTGGACTGGTACATGATGGTGTGTGCTGACCGCCATGTCGCGTCTGAGGAGCCAATTCTAACGTGAATTTAGCCCATTCTCTGGCTCATGTACTTTTTCAACTTCCTCGACCGAAATGCCATGATTAACGGACGACTCAATGGCCTAGAGGACGACCTCGGCCTCAAGGGCACGCAGTACAACACCTGTGTCTCAATTCTCTTTGTCGGATATCTTTGCGGTCAGATTCCTTCCAATATGATCCTTAACCGCGTGAGGCCGTCGTGGTACATGGCCGGCTTCTGCATGGCTTGGTCTGTTCTGTCTCTCTTGACGTACAAAGCCCACAACTACGAGACCATGCTTGTCTGCCGTTTTCTTCTTGGAATAACGGAGGCTCCCTTTTATCCGGGTGCTTTATACGTGATTTCGATGTTTTATAACAGAAAAGAGATCGCGACGCGCATGTCTATCTTCTACACAGGCAATATGATGGCCAGCTCCTTTTCTGGGTTGATCGCCGCACCCATTTTTGCCAATCTCGACGGCCGACACGGTCTCAAGGGATGGCAGTGGTAAGTAAAGTCAAAAGAAAAGAAAAGAAAAAAAGCTGCTCATTCAGGAGCTAACATTACTCTCGCAGGCTCTTCATTATTCAGGGTGCCATCTCTATTGGCGTTGCCATCCTTGGCTTCTTTACTCTCCCCGACAGCCCCCTCAAGACCAGGTGGCTTACTCCCGAGGAACGTCAGCTGGCTCACGACCGTATCGCCCGAGATACCACTGGCCGCCGTGAGGGTACCAGTGTGTGGACCGGTCTGCGTGAGGCGGCCTCTGACTGGCGCGTTTGGCTCTTCTGTCTTATGGATAACCTGCACCTTTCTGTGAGTATACTCAGTCTCAACCGCATTAGCGAACGATATTCTAACCATCAAATAGGCCAACGGTTTCAAGAACTTCCTGCCTACCGTCATCGAGACCCTCGGCTACAACACCACCATCACCCTCGTTTTGACCTGCCCTCCCTACCTCTTCTCTGGAATTGTCTCCATCGCTGTCTCGTGGTCATCGGGACGCTTCAACGAGCGAACCTGGCACGTAACCATCAGCAAGGCCATTGCAATCGTTGGTTTCGCTATGGGCTGCGCTACCCTTAACGTGCCTGTCCGATTCGTCGGCATCATGCTCTTCGTCGGAGCCACCTACGGAGTCAACAACATCATCCTCGGCTGGACCGCTTCCGTTATCGGTCAGACGGATGAGAAGAAGGCCGTTGCCATTGCCATGTGCAACACATTTGGCAACTTGGCCAGTGTTTACACTCCCTACCTCTGGCCCAAATCTTCTGCTCCCCGATACACCCAACCCATGATTGCTTGTATCGCTTTCTCGGCCGGCGTTATTGTGTGCGGCTGGATCATGAGGTTCGCCTTGCAGCGCAAGAACAAGAAGCTTCGACAGGACAACCCTGACCAGACCAACTTTTACGTCTACTAAGCTAATGGGCCCGGTACTTGGATGTTAAGCGTTTTGCTATTGCAGCGGAGTCTTAAGGGGAATTAGGCAGGGCCTCGGGTTTAGCCAGATGAACAGGCTAATGACTCGGATTGAGAAGGCGTCTATAGTAGCCCGTGGTGCCCTCGATATTGAGCCCTTTCATTGCTTAGATAGGTTACAGAATGAAGGACGCCTCCTGAGATAAATGAATGATACCTCTAAGCTACTACTCTTGGGTCTTTGTATCAGTCAGGTGACCAAAGCGCAGCTATATCGCACCCCGCATAGTCATATATTATCCACCGCACCTTATCAATGCATGCCAACGGAAAGCATCACGTGTAGAGATATGGGATCGCCCTGCCTATCTCTCTTCTCGTCTAGTGTACCTTGGCCCGGAATCCCAACCTCATTCACATTCTAGGTAGGCCTGTAGGTTCAAAATACAGACTCCTAACTCACCATGACTGTAACCCTTAAATGACTACTAGTAGGCCAAGGGCTTACAGATACCATCATAAAAGAAGCTAGAGGCTTAGCTACTATATAATATTGATCTCTTATGAGATGTACCTAAGTTTAGCCCTACGATAATGTAACGATTTACCTATAATTCCCATATTTTGTTAGATCCCTTAGGTAGGTATCCTGATAGGACGGCAAGCTTTCTTTGCATTGCGCTGACACTATGCCATCTTATTGTAAGTCGGGGGGCTCGGGAAAATGTTTGTAGGTGCGCTATGGCTATGATAGGACCGAAATACGGAACCTCATCTATTTAGGTAGGAGGGCACGCCTGGACACGAGACACATCCGGCAAGATGACGTAAATAAAAGTTGATGAAGCGTGGGGAGTTTGTACCCATCATTGTAGTCATAAATGCTAATGCTATATGCCATAATTCATAAACTTGACATTTTTCAATCGTCAAGTACCATCGGTTTCCCTTCTAGCCAGAAGCTATAGCTTATTTTCCTCCTCAGTCATCTGACCGAGGATATCGTTCCATTGCTCATAAGCTCCTTGTGCCAGGGCACCCTTCAAAGGAAGTCGTCCACCTTCCAGGTGGCCGAATCCAAGCACCTTGTAAATACCCTCTCGGATGCCAAGAATACCATGCGCTCCAATAAACTCCTCAGCACTTGAAACCTTCCACTGGAGCCTGCGGACTTCCTCCAAAGTTGACTCCTCAACGGGTCTCTTGGCAGCTAGTGCGAATAACCGAGAGACAGTCTTGGGGAAGATGGCAGCTAGGCCATCGATGACGCCACCGGCGTTGAAAATGACAATAGGGCCGAGTTGTTGACCGAAGCCGGAGTAAACTCGGAACTTCTTGTGGTCAATCTTGGGGTGAAGAGATACTTGCAAGTGGTGTGATACGTTTCCGTGTGACCTGAGACTCATGTGAGTAGTTGACCAGCATTCCGAGATAGGATGGCATACATCTTGCACCCTACAATATTGGGGTGTGCCGCTAACTTGACATATGTGTCAATGCTAATTAGGAGGTTGTTTGTGACACCTGGGTAGTTGTATCTGGAACTCTGTTAGCTCAATTCCAACAAATGACGCGTTCATCTCTTACAGCACAACTGGCAGGGGGCTGTTGTCAGCAACCAAGGTATACCACTCAACCAGGTTGGCCTGAGTAGCCGCACCACCAAAGTACCCAGGCGCAAGCACCAAACCCCATTGCGCACCAGCCTTCTTCGCATCCCTCAACCACTCAAGGGCCTCATCGACGCTGTTGATCAGGACACCAGCCATGATGGGGTAGTCGTTGTATCCAGCCTCATCAAGGCCCTTGCGGACCCCAGAAATCAGGTCAATGCGCTCCTGGCTGTTCATGTGAATAGCCTCACCGGTCGAGCCCATGAGGACAAGACCGGTGATGCCCGACTTTGCAAGATGGACGCTGTGCGCGGCTTGCGTCGCCACGTCGACTGCCGGCTGCAGAGCGGGGGCCTCTGCCTTGGCCTTGAAGAAGGTAGGCACGGGGACAAAGACACCATCGGGAGGGGTTCGGGACGCCATTTTTGATACTCAAGACGATTCTCAAATGAGTTGAAGCCGTTTCTATGAAGAGGGGTATGTGCAGAGTTGAGTGCTACCAGTGCCCTCGGTGGTATATAACGCGGAGCGCATGCCGGTTGCATCTTGTTCCGCTGCCGAGCCGAGTGGGGGTCAGCTCCGATGCCGCCTCCGGCTCGAGAGGGCCCGCCGACGAATCATCATGATCCTTTTCCGAGTCCCGATTTGGCCTTCGGATAAATGAAACCGACCAACGGGAGCACGCAATGTCGCCTCATTCCTCGGCCATCTTTTAACCATCTGTCGAGACTAACTTGGCTCTTTTCTCTTGTGCGGGGAAAACATCTCTTTCTCATTTCTGTTCATCTCAGAATCGCTTCACCATGTCGTCTGGTCGTACCTTTAAGCTCAACTCGGGATACACCATCCCCGCAGTGGGACTGGGCACTTGGGTGAGTCTCAAGAGCATGCTATACTCTGGAGCAAAGCATTAACGGGCAATAGCAATCGGGCCCTAATGAAGTGGCCAATGCTGTAGAGTATGCTTTGAAGCATGGATACCGCCATATTGACGCCGCTGCTGTTTATGACAATGAGGCAGAGGTCGGTGCCGGTATCAAGGCATCTGGCGTGCCCCGAGAAGAGATCTTTTTGACATCGAAGCTCTGGAACACACATCACAAGGCCGCCGACGTTGAGGAGGCTCTCGACCAGTCTCTCAAGGACCTTCAGACTGACTACGTTGATCTGTTCCTGGTACACTGGCCTGTGGCTTTCAAGAAGCCTGCCAACAAGAAGGAACGATTCCCAATTGATCCCTCAGACGAAGGCGTCCATGTCATTGATGTGCCCATCAAGGAGACATGGCAGGCTCTAGAGGCGCTGGTCAAGAAGGGCAAGATCAGGACCATTGGAATCAGCAACTTTTCCCAAGCAAAGACGCAAGAGATTCTCGCCTTGTGAGTTGTTGTAGCCCGAATTCATCATGAGATACGAACTAACATTTTCAAAGCGCCGAGATTAAGCCTGCAGTCAACCAGATTGAGGCTCATCCCTACTTGCAGCAGCCTGGCCTGCTGGAGTGGTCCAAGAAGCAGGGGATCCTCATCACTGCATACAGCCCCTCCGGCAACAATATCTACGGCCTTCCCAAGGCTATCGACGACCCAGTAGTCGCTGAGATTGCTAAGGAGCTGGGCAAGCAGCCCGCCCAAGTTCTCATCCAATGGGCCGTGCAAAGAGGGACCGTGGTGCTCCCCAAGTCGGTGACACCGTCAAGAATCGCCCAGAACTTTGAGGACTTTGAGCTACCCCAAAGCGCGTTTGAAAAGATCAACGCGTTGGATAAGAACCACAGATACAATATCCCGATCCGATTGGGTCTTGATATCTTTGGTGAGCTTGATGAGGCGACAGTCAAGAAGGGCCGAGCGGATTGGATCGCCAAGCAAAGGGAGCTGAAGGCTGCTGCTTGAGTACAATAGCACACGAATAGAATACATATCGGGCTGGTCAATAGAGTTCAATATTTCACACACATCCTTGACTGCATACACCAAATAACGTGCCCTCTATTCCCAATCCGTCTCCCACACCATCCCATCCCACGCCGCCAGTGCTTTGACAGGCGGCAGGCCTAATATTAGCTTCATAATTGCAGAAGCAGGTACTAGACGGGATGCCACCTCGCTAAACCTCATCCTGTAACACGAACTCCCCGAAAAACCTCCCGTCGATCGGATTCATGTCTGACAGGGCTGAAATGTCTCTCCTTGTCCGTTTTCCCGTGCCGAGTTCCGGCGTCGGAGGCGGCACGCCATGTCGTGCGGAGACTGCATATCCGACCCGGGCGCAAATGACCCGAAGCCCGGCAAACCTCCTCTCGGCTCGAACACCGACGTGACCCCTGTCCTGCACCACAGACCGGAGCTGTGCCGCTTATAATCACGCATCGGGGGCAACTGTCACGAGAATCCAGCACGGCGCGTCGTAGTGTCTCTACTCACTCTATTCACAATGGGCAAGATTACGCTTATCGAGTATTTCCGGGTCCCTCCCCGCTGGCTATTTGTCAAGATCACCGACGATGCGGGAAATGTAGGGTGGGGAGAGGCCTCGCTGGAGGGGCACACCCAAGCTGTTGAGGGATGCTTGGACGCTTGGATTTCTCAGTACACGGGGATGGAGGCAGAGTAAGATGGACTTCAAATTGACCCAAGGCTTCAAACTGACGACATGCAGTGACATTGAGCAAATCTGGCAGAGATCATGGCGTATGGGCTTCTACAGAGGTGGACCGGTTTTCATGAGTGCATTGGCTGGCATCGACATTGCCCTCTGGGACCTCAAAGGTATGACAACTCAAGTCCAATATTGAACTTTGCTGACAATTCCATAGCCCGCAAGCTCAATGTTCCCATCTATCAACTCTTAGGCGGAAAGGTCAGAGACACGCTCAAGGTCTACGCCTGGATCGGAGGAGACCGACCTTCAGACGTCGAAGCCCAAGCGTTGGTTTATCCAAACACACAATTTTCCAGAAAGACGTACTAACACCAAGGACAGGCTCTCTCGTCGCGCACAAGGCTTCACTGCCGTCAAAATGAACGGCACAGAAGACCTTGGCTGGCTAGATTCGCCCTCGGCTCTCGATGACTGCATCGAAAGAGTAAAGACCGTCAAGTCGCTCGGTATGGACGCCGGAGTCGATTTCCACGGTCGCGTGCACAAGCCAATGGCGAGACAACTTGCTACACTACTAGCACCGCACCGCCCAATGTTTATCGAGGAGCCTCTTCTGTCTGAGCACCCTGAGGGCATCAAAGCCTTCGCACAGGCTATTTCTACCCCAATTGCGTTGGGGGAGCGTCTGCATAGCCGATGGGACGTGAAGCCGTTCCTTGAGGCGGCATGCGTCGACATTTTACAGCCTGACATCTCCCACGTGGGTGGCATCTCAGAGCTGCGACGCATTGCTGCTATGGCTGAAACTTACGACGTCGCGATTGCGCCCCATTGTCCGCTTGGGCCAATTGCTCTGGCGGCCAACATCCAAGTGGATGCCACGACGCCAAACTTTGCGATTCAGGAGATGAGTCTGGGGATCCACTATAATACGGGCGGTCATGACTTGCTGTCGTATATCAAGAACCCGGAGATTTGGGACGTCAAGGACGGCTACATTAAACTCATGACGGGCCCCGGATTGGGCATTGAGGTTGATGAAGAAAAGGTTCGGGAGCTGAGCAAGAACGCGGAGCCGTGGGTGAGTCCAGGGTTTGTAGGCCCAGGCGGCGAATGGAGAGAATGGTAACTCGACCACCGGCTACTAAACCTACGAGCCGTAAAATAGACTTCATCAACCACTCATAGACACTGTACAATTTGTTCCAGAAGCTAAATGCCATGTTGCCCCGGCATCCCCAGATTGTGTCCAAGCTCAAAGAGTCTAGACTGACGATCGCCACTAAGGAACCCCCCATGTCCACCCCCGCTCATTTCCCCGCCTCCCAAGC
>JAADYS010002164.1:294-10635 GCA_012931995.1 Fusarium albosuccineum | reverse complement strand
AGGACGAGGACGAGGACGAGGGCCCAGCAGCGCGGCGCCCGGGCAATTGAGGCGCTCCAACGCTTCCTTCCAATCACATCCGGCCGAGTCAGCTCACCGACGTCCGAGGTTCTGGATGTGGCACACGGGCGACTCAGGCTCATGCACCGCAGATCGGCCGCCAGAACCCGAACGAGCTGAATTGTCGGGCCGTCAAACACAGGTCATCATGGATTCTCGGAGTTTTTCAAGACCAATACGTGGTGCAGACGCAGCACACACGTCAGACCCACGACTCAGGAATCTCGAGAAAAACGTGGTTATGTGGTCAACAGGCACGCCGATGGCAGTCGGAAAAAAGCATGTGGCAGTCGTGTGTAACCTCGTGTCCGCCTCGCTCAGGCCTCTCTACCTCATGCCTACACGGATGCTCCTTGACTCGGGCTAATTGACAGGAAAACAACCATCTCGAGGGGGGCAAAGTATCAACTACTTGTACTATTCCCATGCAGAATGATTTCCATGCCACGCAGACCATCCTGTCCCATCCTATCCCATCCCATCCCTATGTTGCATCGAGGCCATCTCGTCCTACTAGTAAACCTTACCAGCTTGTCAACCACGTGCTCAACTGCCTCTGGTAAACTTCGTCCCGCAGCACCGTCTCAAACTCTTCCCGCCTAGCTAGCAGGACCTCCTCGTCGATCGCCGCTCCGGTGTGGTGGAATCGATGCCTTGCCTCTCGAAACTCTTGTGTGGCCTGCCGGAACCTCACCTCCGCCTGGGTCAATAAACTTTTCCGGAGGCACTGGGCACAAAGATGCGGGATCCGGCCCTGATCTGGCAGAGTCCGTGGCAACAGATGCAGACCCTCCTCTGTCAAGGGTCGCGCCGGGACCATGTGCCCGCAGCCGGGATATGTCAAATCTATCCTGCAAAAGGGACAAGTCTCATGAATCTGGAACCATACGCTGAGGCACTGTGAGCACGCCAAGTGCCCACATGGTAGCAAGCTGAAGGTTGTCTTGTCAGGTGATTCCGTGTCTGACTTGATATAGCAGCAGACCTCACGACAAATCTGGCACTCTAGTGCTGTAGGCTGATCAATAAGAAACGTAACCTTGGGGAAGGGGAAGAATGACTCCTTTTGATTATAGCGCCGGTGGGGTTGAAACCACGATGACAAGAGGGGTACAACCTTGGGTTTGAACCATGATCTAGAACCTGATGTTTGATATGATTGCCTTGACTGGGCCACCACAGTTTTGTCTGCGGCCCGAGTCCGTAAATATCTTTTCCGGGGCTGCCGGGGTTGTTGCGTTGGCATTGATATCTGTTGTTGTAGTGCGTGTAAGTTGCGTCTATATGATGTTGATAGGCTTGATGGTGTCTTCTTTGGAAGGTTTCACATTTAATATCGTTGCACTATAAGAGACTGGTTGATGTTGAGATTACTATACCATTGGAGAAAACATGCATCGGGTTGTTGTCTTAAGATAAAGAAGCAGCTTTGGAGATTCAGACATGGCTGTTCAGCTATTATTATTTAAACAAAGACATGCCTCCATATATAGCCTATTCATTGTAAAACATCATTGTTCAGCTCAATGCCACTCACAAAGTTCTCACTATTCACTCTCCATCTTCTCCTCCTTTGTCCGCGCTTCTTTGAAATTCGAACTACGAGAAGATGTTCTCATGTGGACACAGATAAAGGCAGTTGAATATAGCCCTCGTCGGGGTCTTTGAAGGGCAAAACTCACTAACAGCACTAGCAAGGGATCTTTTTAGGTGAGACAGACAGGAGTAGTTGGGTAGGATCAAGGGGATACGGAGGTTGCCGTTTAACGGTGCAGAAAACTCGTTATTGCCGAGCCCATCTCTAGTCACACATCTCATATTTTGCATGTCTGTTTAAGAGCGCAGATGCCCCTACAATTACCACCTTTTTCTGTGTTCATCGCAATATCGCCGGGTGTTGACATGGGGGATCCGGAGTCGGTCCGAGGCGCTACGAGACATTATGCTTCATTCTTGCTCGCTGTGATTTGCCAAGGTAACCCTTGGTTGAGCCGGCCGTATCTTTAGTTCGTGCACGCCGTGGAGACGATAAGATTAACAAAAATGACATGTTATACGTGAAACTCGCTTGATGAACATATTCCATTCGAAGCCGCCCGCAGTTCTAGCGGCGCGGGTTTCAAGTTACCAACTTCGATCCCCGCGCAATTACCAGACCATGTTGCTCGCTTTTTTCTCCATGATGCGCTTCTTACGTCAGAGCTACGTCGAATCTGTGTTTTAAAGTGCGGCTCAAAAACCCTCGTCTCCTCTGTGGACCTTGGGCATGGACGGCGCCGTTGTCTCCTTAGTTCCTGGCCCAGTCCCCGCTGCTAAGTTAGTCAGGACTCGGCCGACAAGCCGCGAAAGCGGGTTCTGCATTGGTATCCCGGCTGTGTCCGCCTAGTTTGTGAATGTGTCGGTAACCAACTACGGCAATTTTAGGCGTCATCGGCCCGGGAGGTCGCCGGAGCGCCGGAATCAACGGTCGAAAGTGGATACCCTCGGCGTCGGGCTTTCATGCCATGCCATGACGGGGCATGAAGATCTCGGGAATGCGCCGCTGAAGTCTAATCATGTCGTAGGTTCTCACGAGAAAAAGAATTTAGTAAATCAAGTCGCAGATTTTTTTTTAATGACAAGTGTTTCAGTGACTACCTCGTGATCATAATAGTTATCTTGTTCATGATACGTCATATGCCCTTTCCAAGACACCGGTCGCCTCACTTGAGCGGTGTTCCAGAAAACTACATGTAGCGCCATGCAAGCGCACTTTTTCGGGTAAGGCATTCTCAGATTATGCAATGGCTGTGCGACCGGATGAGCGATCCGCGGTGCTGTTAATTCACTAGCAGAAGTTGGCCGTTGGATCGGCGACAGGGTTGTTTGCGCCGGTCCCATCTGCTCATTTCGCCTGGTCTCAGCCGCTCTCCACAGCGAAACTTGGTACCTAGCCATGATAACGTCCCGAGACAAGACTTCATGTTTCGTCGGGGAAATTAAGTCTGTGGATAATGGCATTGTGCTTTGTGACGGTGACAATGCACTCCTACAAGTAAGTACCAGGTACGCAGATGGGTTGTGTCGCAGTAGTGGCACCTTGTCCCTCAAGCTCATGGTTGCCCCGGTTGCGCATCGCTTAGGGTCAATATTTTGTTTGGATCCACTCCCTGGTCGAGGACGGCTCAAATACCCGGCCAATCCTCCGTTTACTGCGTATTATAACACTTTGGAGGATCCTCATATGAAAAGTCCCTGCATTTCTCTTTGGCCCAGGTGCCCTTGGCGCCTCTGCTGGGCGCCGTGAGCCATCCCAGCTTGCGTTTCACTGCGTCCTGGCGCCTGGTTCACATCAGTCCACGGGGTAATTCCCAATCACGACCCCATGCAAGAAGAAGAAAAAGAAGGCCCTTGGGGGCTGCCGAGCAACAGGCGGATCGTGACTTGACCAACCAATACACTTTTTTTCGTATTTGACCTTTGACATCGCGCTGCTGAAGCCTTTCGCCTTTGTCATCTGCTGCCATAACTTTCCACTCCGTAACTCTTAGTCGGGCACATCGTCATTGACATCCTCCGTCAACACTCGACCGGTCTCGATATCATTACAGGATGCCTTCTTTCAGGACCGTCTTCGCCTCGGCTGCTCTGGCTTCCCTGGCTAGCGCCAAGACGATCAAAATCACCGCTACCAGCGACAACACGTTCGATCCCGACGAGATCGAGGCCGAGAAGGGCGATGTCCTCGAATTCCACTTTGAGGCCCAGAACCACAGCGTAGTTGCTGGCGATTACCGCTATCCCTGCTCTCCCATGGAGCTGGGTGCTGGCTTTTTTTCTGGCTTTGTGCCCACGGACAGTGGAAGTGCTGTATGTCAAGTCTAACCCTCTGATGTTTCTTTACAGGCAGCTCAACTGATTTTCCTCCAGGACAAGATCTTCAAGGTCACTGTCAACGACACTGACCCGACTCCTTTCTACTCTTCCCAGGGCCAGGAGTGCCCGGGTGGCATGGTCGGCATTGTGAACCCCGATTCCAACAAGACTCTCGAGGACTACAAGGAGCGTGCGTCGGAGCTGAGCTCGGGTGTGAACCCAGGCAGGTCCGTCTTTGGCGGCGATCTGGCTGACGCTGATGATGCGGATCCGGATGCTGACGACAGCGGCTCTTCAAGCAGCAACGACGACAAGGACGGTGGTAACGCTGCTGGCGTTCTCGGTGCGCCCCTTGCCGGTATTCTGGCAGCTGTTGGACTTGTCTTCGTCGTGCTGTAAATGGTGGAGCTTTTAAAGGGCAAGGAATGTGATACGAGATTCATGATATTGTCGACGTTGGAATAGAGCAGCGGGAACTAATTGGCCAGATCAGCCACTGTAATACCAAAATCTTGTATATAGATTGTAAGCGCCCGGCTATTGATGAAAGTCTGCCTTTGCTAAAATTCAATGGGTATTTTTCGCCTGCAACCTGCAGAGTTGTTGTCTGAAGACGTAACCAACACCCATGTGATACTATGGAGACTTCCCAAACCTTACCCAATATCCAATGTAGTCGGTATTGTTTCTTTTTCTGTGGTCACGAGCTTGGTTGCTGCATGATCTCAATTTGTCGAGTCATCGGCATAACCACCGATGCAGCTGGGATGCAGACCGGCCCGGGAAAACGCTTCGACATTGTGGCTTTCACCGGAACGTGCAAATTACTTGCCAAATACACCAGAGAATGACACAATACTACCAATAGCACTCAATGTGTATGCTAGGTCAATTATCATGTGAAAAAGAGTTCACATGATCATTGCTCTGGGGTCATGGACTCGTGATCGTTTCTGGAATCTTCCTACAGGGTAGATTGATAGCGATTATCCCCAGATTGATAAGCCATGACAGCCGTTAGTGGAGAGTGGGTAATTATACTGGGGCGCTTAATCCCCGGGCGGGAATATCGGCATGCCTCGGGTCCAGGAGCAACGGGAACACTTCTAATCCCGGCCCACATCGTCATCGCCTCAACACCGAATTCGCGGGCTTTCTCCATGGCTTTCTTCCTTCATATCACGACCCCTCCTCCGTAATGCGCGCAAGCGACCGATTTCCAGTGACGCCAATCCGACCTACCTGACACGAAAGCGAATATCATGCGCGGCGGTGCCAGGTGTAGTGCCTCACTCCGCCATCTGCGGGCTTCGAGGCCGCTGGCGGATGGAGGGAGATGTGCGCGGGCGCTTCGGACGAGCGCAGCGCCACGGCCGCTGAGGGCGATGCCATATTGCCGCGCGCAACGGCCGGAACTCGCGATCCAGGGCGCAAACCTATCGACGTCATGCCTCAATCGCTCGCGATCAATGGCTATAGTTGTAGATGCGGACCCTGTTGCCCACGACGGAGGTCCAATTCCAGAGTACGATCGACGGGTGGAGGTGGGGAAGTTGCGAAACGACGAGCACCAGAGAGGTGAGAATCGTGAATGGAACGGCCACAAGATCAAAACTAACAATACGCAAGGCATCATACAGAACCTCCAGAACCTACACGGGGAGCTGCGCCATTACAATGCCCCACCCGTCAAGCACCCGAGCATCGAGTCCCTCAAACCCACCAAGAAGTCTGTCTTTTCGTCTCTCTTCGGAGCGGGCGGCAGCAAATCTGCCATTGGCGACATACCCGGCCACCTCCCCCGAGGCCTCTATCTGTACGGCGATGTCGGATGCGGCAAGACCATGCTGATGGACCTGTTTTACGACACTCTACCCGGAAGTGTCAAGTCCAAGACCCGTATCCATTTCAACAACTTCATGCAGGACGTGCACAAGCGGTTACACCGCATCAAGATGGAGCATGGTAACGATGTAGATGGTGTACCATACATCACAGCCGACATCGCCCAGCAGGGAAATGTGCTTTGCTTCGACGAATTCCAGTGCACAGATGTCGCAGATGCAATGATCTTGAGAAGGTATGGGCTCTCTTCTGTGCCGGACTTGGATAATGCTAACATTTATCAGATTGCTAGAGTCTCTAATGTCCCATGGCGTAGTGCTAGTGACAACCTCCAACAGACACCCCGATGAACTGTATAAGAATGGTGTCCAACGAGAATCCTTCATCCCCGCCATCGAACTCCTCAAGAACCGCCTACATGTTATCAACCTCGATTCTCCAACCGATTACCGCAAGATCCCTCGACCACCATCTGACGTGTACCACACTTCTCTTGACAGCCACGCCCACGCCCACGCAGAGAAATGGTTCCGATTTCTTGGTGACCCCGAGCAACCCGAGCCTCGTCCAGAAACCCAGAAGGTATGGGGTCGTGAAATCTACGTCCCTCGCGTTAGTGGGCGAGCGGCCTGGTTCACCTTTGATGAGCTGATCCGACAACCCAAGTCAGCAGCCGACTACCTCGAGCTGGTCCGCTCCTACGAGGCTTTCATCGTAACAGACATTCCTGGAATGAACCACCAGCAGCGCGACCTTGCTCGTCGATTCATCACCTTTATTGACGTCGTGTACGAGGGTAATGCCAAGCTGGTCCTGACTACCGAGAAGCCCCTCACGGAGCTCTTTGTTTCCCGGGATGAGATTGCCGAAAGCCTCCTGAACCAAGGCGTGAAGCATGATCAGGCCGCAGAAGCCGCCAACCACGATCTGGAACACAACGTTGACAAGCTCAAGGACTCGAATCTTTTTGCCGGATCCGAGGAAGCCTTTGCGTTTGCCAGAGCCCTAAGTCGACTACGACACATGGAGAGCAGGGAGTGGGTAGAGAGGGGAATGGGCCTCGAGAACCAGGGCGGCAAGCAGGACAAGGACAGCTGGAACAAGATGAGGAGCCGGCAGATGGAGGATTCGATGTGAGGAGCGACGCAGCGTTGATGATTTGTGAGAGATATGCATTATACCCGGAGCACTGACGCGGCATAGCGAGCGTTTGCCTGGCTTGTATTGATTACGTACGAATTGATGTATGTTGGATGACTACCTAGCTTTTGGAAAGATAGACTATCAGTATTTGAGTACATATAAACCAGCTCGATGGCTTCCTATCTCTTGCCACCACAACTGACCCTTTGTCCATCTGATCAACGATCTTCATTTACCCGACGACACTGAGCCGGCAGTTTAGTAGATTCCCGGCAGGATTGTCCACTTGACATCCTTCTTGAAGCTTTCCCACTGCTCTCCATACCTCTCACTGCAATATTCGTTCAGAGATGGGACAGCTCTCCTGACAAAGTCCCAAGCCTGCACACCGCCAACCACCAATCCCGCAACCACTCCGCTCGCCGCAAGACTGTAGGCGCCGCGCCAGAGGGCGTAACCACCGTAGTTGATGTGCCGTGCCCAGCTCCACAGCCCCGAGCGCATCACCTTGCCCTTGCTGGCAGGGTCACTCTTGAATACCTTGCGCTGGTACTCGGACACAACCTCGAGCAGGATGCCGACGCTGTAGAGTATAGAGCCAACAGCGAGAGGGTATGGCACACTGGTACCAGGAAACACGGGTGCAGAGACAGAGCTCGTAGCGGCGGCGAGGAAGAGCAGCGTGTTGATCGAGTTGGCGAAGGTGTTGTACCCACTGACAGCTATAGCGGAACTGGGCGGGAAGTATTCCTGTGACAGACTGACAAGCCAGTAGCTCTGCTTAAGCGTCGAGCCAGCGGCCATGGCGAGGATAACGAGATGCGAAAGCGGAAGATCGAGGGCATCGATGGCCTGGGTGCCGGTGCGGACGGCGGCACCAGCAGCAACGGGAGCAATGGATGGGATCCCAAACCGCCCGAGGAGAGCGGCACCACCGCCGGTGAGCAGGCCGTACTGCAGGACCGGGTCAAGGCCACGGAGGCTGAGAAGAGTGACAGTGCCAGCTGTGCTAGACTTTTTGACGCCGCGCTGGATGAAGTCGCCGGACTTGTTCTTGTCGGTTTCAGCCATGGTGAGTTATGGATAGCGGAGCCTCTCTCTGCTGAAGAACTGAGATGCTACGATAGCAACGTCATAGGCGTTGCTGCTTGAGATATATACCTTTGAGCCTGTACCCTAGCCATCGTGGCTAGGGTTTTCCATTGAGTCGACATCGCGTCATGGTTCGGAGGGTTTAAGCCGACTTGTTGGTTAACGAAGGCAGGATGAATAAGCCAGCTGTTGCCGGAGGTGGTGAGCCCCCGAAGGCCGAGCTGGGTATTCAGACCGCCGGCGCCGGGTGGGGACCGGAGTAGGTTTGGAGATAGAAATCAATAGCACTTGAATTCTTACTCCGTACGGAATAAACACACTGGTTCAGTGTCGTGTCACCGAGGCGGAAATGCGAGAGCCCGAGTTGAGGGACTCTTCGACATCGAATCGATCTGGGCTTTGGTTGGTGACTACCCAATTCAAATGTACACCGGATAAACAAGCCCAACACTCCGCTCTATGGAATAAGAGCTGCTTTACCCCAGTCCGATTCCCATTTTCTTACATAGGTATGACTGTGGTAGGATTGTTGAGGCCACCACAAACAAAGACTTTGCACGAGCCCTTCTGATGTCATTATTGCTATATAGATACGAGACCGGAATTCTGGAGGTGGCATGAGACAATCGGAGGGTGGTCTCGGTGAAAGGAACGCTGTGTCTCATGGAAGTGTCTGAGATCCCGATTGTCCTGGTCCCTGGAACAGCCATTACCGTGCCGTGCCGTTTTCGAATCTTGTCTCAATAATGACAAAGGCGTCGTCTGAGCAAAGGAAAAGCGCCCTTTGACCCGACGACTTTGGAGGCAACCAGCAGCGCAGCACAGCAGCATAATGAGCGGGAAATCACCAAGCCGTTCGAAGAATCAGAAACAGATCCGAAATGAGTTTTTTGAGATCGAATCTCCAGACCGTTGGACCTGCAAATTATTTGATGCAACAGCGTTGCACAGGGCCAAGGGTCCCTGTGTACATAGGCTTTCAGAGAAAGCCTTGCCTAGTCTGCGCCGAAACGCCGGCGTTGGAAGCTGGTGCTGGGGAAGGAAGCTTGAGAAGAAGAACAGGCCATGTCCATGACCATGACCATGATGCGCTACCGACATTGTTTGTAAATAACCAACGGGACTGAGGTCTAGCTCGAAACAACGACGTTGGCCCTAGAGATGACTCGACCAACACTGTTGATGTGGAGTAGTATTTGAAAGAAGCCTCTAAAACTCTCGTTGTCAGAGTGCCATCTGTTGGTCACATACGAGAAGCCGTGAATCGGTGATGGAGCTAGGAGCGGCCTCGGGATGGCATGTCTGGTTGCTTTTACTCGTCACAAAGTCGCAGGTTTGTGCAATGGCTCGGAGCTTGGGAGCCCGTGGATAAGCCCTGCACAAGTAGACATTATCCTCAAGAAAGGAGTTTGCACATGCAGGCACGAATAACTCATCTCGGGATGAGAGACGAAACTGGGTGGATGACGCTATTGAGAGGGAAGGATCGGCAGATGCATAGACTGGGGTTGTTGTTTCAACTTTTCAAGGCCCCCGGCTAGCGGAGAATAGTGGTGCAAGGGAAGAAAGGCGGTTTGTTGTCCCCAGTCCTGAAATGGCAGCATGCGAAAGACTAAGAAAGAGCTTGGGGGAGACAAAGCCATGATGGAAGCTGGGACGAGCCAGAGCTGAGGGCTCTAGAGTGCGGCTGAGAAGAGAATGAGGCCATTTCCGTCACGGCCATCAACAAACACCTGTGTGTCTGAGACGACGATGAAGGGCTGTGAGATTAAGGCTCCTGGAAGCGGATGTAGTGGCGGAGCAGACTTGTCAAGTTGATGACGAACGACGGAGCGACTGGGATGGTAAGCAAAGAACCAACGTTGCTCAAGAGTCTCGGCGGTTTCTTGACGAGAGAGCTGAGGTTCTGTTTGTTGAGTGTTGGTGTTTCGTACATTATGTAGGCGATCAACCCCCATCCCTCCGCATACGGCTCCAGTCGTTGACGGAAATGCATCATGCGGGCTCAAGGATCGATCCGTGCATCGCGATCTATGAGAGACGTCTGGTTGACAGGAGATGAGGTGTCAAAGGGGCAATTCGGCGGATGATCTTGAAGGCTTCCAAATGCGAGATTTATCAACCTAGAACCCTTTAAATGGCAGTCGCCGAGGCCGGGCACACCAAGTGAAATGACCGACACTCGATACCTTGCCCAGCCTTGCCAAGGTGAAAGGGAAAAAAAGGGATAATTTAAGAGTATTACTATTCGCACTAACAACTATTACTAATTACACTAATAATATCACGTAATCACGTAAATTCTCTTAGATTCCTAACTTCTTCTTCTCTTTCCTTTCTTTATAC
>JAADYS010002161.1:0-12375 GCA_012931995.1 Fusarium albosuccineum | reverse complement strand
GGCTTGGGCCTGGGCATGTATCGTGGGAGTCCAGGCTGAGGAGAGGGCTAGGAAGTGGAGGACAGCAGAGCCTAGCGACGGCATCATGGCCATGACGCCTGGGAGGACATTTGAATGAATGGCCGCTGTGTGTGTGTATGTGTGCGAGTTTCTTGTGGTCGGTGATCGGCGTCTTGACCCCGTAAAGTTGGGGTTGGGGTGAGCTCGTCTATGGTTTGACCCACTGACGTGTGCGAGGCGTTGATTGGTCGGTAGAGTGTTAGGAAGGTGCAATGAGATCAACTACTTAACACGGTTTGTTAACCTCAATTGAGAAGAAAGAGAGATCTTTGAAGTTTTACATGTTTAGTGTTGCTTGTGTTCTTTTCCGTGGCCCTGTGAAGCCTCACCGTCTCAAAGCGGCAAATGGCAGCTGAGGAAACCCTGTGGAAAACAAGGGCAAATTCGCGTGATAGGGCATATAAAGCGCAACCTGGTTGCAGGACAGTTTTGATATTCCATATTTGCATTGGCTCTTGATTTGGGATTATCAATGGCAAGTCTCGACTTACACTGAAGCACTGAAAGCAAACATGGATTACAACACTGGCTACTGCGTGAAGGAGGTACCCAGCGAGCGGGTGCATGCGGTGGCACAAAGACTTAGTGGCTCCTCTGTTTTCAAAGGAAGAATCAAAATCAAAATTCACCTGGAAAACACTGGATTTGGAGCGTTGACTGAGTTGCAAACTCGACCCCGTTGCCACTGGCAAGTACTGCCTACCTACTTACCTAGGTGGGTAGTCTAGTCCTCAACCTTCCACTCCATCACTTCTCCTGCAACTCACAGCTTTGCCCTCTCCCCCATCTCACGCCCTACAAGTCCCACGATCCTCTCGGCTGCACCCCAGCTGAGCTCATATCCTCGGGCCCCCGCGCCATATCCATGGACCACAACCTTGTCCTGGCCAAGTGTCTCTCGTTCGATCCGAAGACCACCGTCTCTCCAGGGTCTTCGGCCGACATTGATAGCAAGGACCTCGAAATCGTCCACCTTGGACACAAAATCAGGCCAGTATTTGACCGCAGCCTCGAGAATTGCTTTGGTCTCCTGGGGTCGGATCTCAGTCCCCCAGTCTCCCATCTGCTTCGTTCCGCCGACGATGGTGCCTCCTCCAAGCGGCCTTGGAATGAGGAACGACCAACTGTCGTCTTTGTTATGGCGAGTGGCAGTCTTGTGGTATGTGTTCTTGACAAGGATGGTCTGGCCACGGATCACATTGCAACGCGGGTCAGTGTCAAAGTTTCTCCCGGAGCAGTTGATGACCAGGGGCGGGCATGACGATTCATGCTCAAGCACCTCAAATGCTTCATCGAGACTCGCCAGGCGCCTCTGGACCAAGTTGCCCCCCTGACGGACGAAGCGAGTCAACAGCCACCGACAGTAGATGTGGACATTGACAATCCACGTCTGGTATTCACATCCCCAAGCACCCCCAGGGTTTAGCTCTTGAGAGCCGAGAACGTGGAACTCGCCCTCACCTTTATCCAAGGCATACACGTCCCCTGATTTAAAGTGGGATTTATTCTCGGGCACACGCTCGGTGATCTCGCGGCCGATAACAGACTGCACCCCAGACTCGGGACTGCGCAGCGCAATGGTCTTCATAACTCGAGCTGTATAGAGCGCAAGTTCGTGTTCCTCTGCTGACCCTCCATCAGGACGAAAGTGTGCTCCTGCCCACATGGATGCATAGTCTGGAGATGGGCGAGGCGCTTCTGTGAAAGGAGGTGTCAATGGGACCTCGGCGGCGACAATTGTGATCCTTAGGCGGGGATACCTGTCTTGAAGGACAGCTGCTGTTGTGAGACCGAGGACGCCGGCCCCGACGATGACAACTGGCTTGGAAGGCATGGCGGTATCTGTATGGGGAATACTTTGAGTTGCTTTCACTGACGGAACGCACTTAGGGACGAGCAGGACTTCTTATGGGAGATAGTTTGACTCAGCTACTGGGCAAAAGGATCTGAAGCCATTCTCCATTCTTGAATCACATGCCCATCGCCTTCCAAGATGACCGGCCCCGCATGCGTCAACGTTCACCTCAAGAGGTTACGACACCCAAACGGTCGATAGTGAGATGGGGATCTTGCCCCAAACTGGGCCGAGTCAAGGGGCCGAGTCTACAGACAGACGAAGATGATTATGGTGGAGTGGAGACGCCAGGGTCAAGGATGCCCCTAAACTCTATCTCTAGGCTTGCGGCAGCAGTTCGATGAGCCTATGAAGGAGCTAGCGCAACGGAACTCAGCTCAGCTCAATTCTCGGTCAGCTATCTCCTGAGCCGAGTGGCGGTGGGGGTCTCAACCTTGCGGCTTGACTCGGCTACGCTCTAACATGCCAGAATCTGGGGTAGCTTACAAGGGTTCTATCAGGACTACCAACTTCCATGTCTCCGTCTACTATTCGCTTGTCTCGAATATACGTTGCCAGAAGGAAACGCCCACCAATTTCCAAGCTCATAATCCGAAGGATTCCGAAGAATAAATTCTCGGGGCAACCCCCTTATTTTGATCCCCAGATTCTACCAGATTTGCATCTCAACTCAATCTAAATCAACTCATGATACTTTACTTTCGTTCGATCGGCTTGCACCCCATCCTAGTTGTTCGTTACCAAAACCGTACCTGAACTTGGCCTTGACAATCTACACAAAGTCGCCTTAACTTACAATTAATTCGTTGTTCTAGCTCGTGCAACACCCCAAACCACCTCCGTTCGGCCGATCCCTATAATGGCAAGCGTTCCAGACATCGAAAAAGCCAAAGATGGCGATGTGTTGCAACGACAGGATACAACCAAGACCGGAGAGCTTCAAGAGCTGGACCAGCACCAGACGCACCGTGGACTCAAGTCTCGGCACAGTCAAATGATTGCTCTGGGCGGCACTATTGGCACCGGTCTCTTTGTCGGTTCCGGCCAAGCTCTCCGAATGGGAGGTCCTGCTTTTTTCCTGGCCGCCTACTGCATCATATCCATCCTCGTGTTCGGAATTATTACTGCTTCGACCGAATTCAGCTCCTATCTGCCAGTCCCTGGGTCGACCGTCGCATATTTCGGCAACCGTTTCTTCTCTCGGAGCATGGGCTTTGCCTTGGGTTTGGATGTACTGGTACATCTGTGCCATCACTGTTCCCGCGGAGATCACTGCTGCCAGTCTGGTCATCGACTACTGGAATCCTCCTGTCCATGTCGGGGTCTGGATTACTATCATCCTTGTTGTCATCGTAGCACTCAATTGCTTCCCTGTCTCAGTCTACGGGGAAGTTGAGTTCTGGTTTGCTTCTATTAAGGTCATAGGCATCATCGCCTTACTTTTCATGGCTCTCGTCATCACCTGCGGAGGAGGTCCTTCTGGCAAAGTGATTGGCTTTTCATACTGGAATGATCCGGGTGCGGTAAACGAGTATATCAAGACAGGAGATTCAGGCCGTCTTGTCGCCTTTGTGTCAACTCTCTGCTTCTCTGTCTTTGCCTTCGTCTTTGCTCCAGAACTACTGGTCATGACCGGGGGAGAAATGCAAAACCCGCGACGCAACCTCCCCTTGGCAGGTCGTAGGTATATCTACCGCCTTGTCATATTTTATGTCTTGGGGGCTTTCTTCCTTGGTATGGTGGTTCCAAGCAATGAAGAGAACCTGCTTGGTGGAGGCAAAGGAGCCGGAGCGTCACCTTGGGCCATTGCAGCCAAGAATGCTGGCATCAAGGGGCTGGATTCCGTCATCAATGCTGTCATCCTTCTCTCGGCTTGGTCTGCCGGTAACGCTTGGATTTACATGGCCAGCCGATCACTCTACTCAATGGCTGTATTTGGAACGGCCCCTCGAATCTTTAAACGATGCACGCGTTCGGGGATTCCTTACGTTGCTCTGGGCTTCAGCGCTGCCTTTTCTCTACTCGCCTTCATGAACGCCTCGAGCTCGGCAGCAACCGTCTTCAACTGGTTCGTCAACCTTATCAACTGTAGTGGATTTGTGAGTTGGATCTGTATATGCTCCATCTATCTCCGCTTCCGGAAGGCCACTTTTTCTCAAGGCGTTGTCGACAACCTCCCCTATCGATCGAAATTTCAGCCATATGCATCATACGTATGTATCGTTATGTTTACACTATTGATGTTGCTGAGCGGTATTACCAATTTTCTGGAGGGAAATTGGGATACCTCCAACTTTGTCACATCTTACTTTGGAATTGTTTTCTTTTTTGTCTTCTATCTTGGCCATAAGTTGGTTGTGGACAGGAGATCGCCATGGGTTATTCCAGCTGGGGAGGTCGACTTGCACTCTGACCTGCTGGAGGTTATTGAGACAGAAGAGCCAGTGCCGAACAAGCCACACAAGTGGTATATGAAGTGGCGTCTCCTTTGGGAATGAGACGGATATCGTTGAGACTGCATCGAAGGTGCTGCTTTGTCATACATATGGGACTACGAGTTATGGAGAGGGATGGACTTTGTCGAAGAATTACAACGATTGGGTTTGTGGAATAAGAAATTTTACTATTAGTTTGGACCAAAACAACAAGCAGTAATGGGGTCATACTTGATCCAATTCGCGACTTGAGATCATAAGTATGTGATCTATGACCCTCAAATCATAAGTATGACCCTCATATCATAAGTCTGTGGCATCGTTGACCTATGATTTCGGTGATACCTCTGAGAACGTGATGTTTCCAAGGTTTACAAGAATGTATGAATTTATGTTCTTGATTTGTAGCTTGTGTATCGTTTATCTTAAAAGACTCTAGGTAGTGCATGCTCCCCACCTGCGTTGTCCTATCATATGTATGTAGCGCAGCACCTCAAAACATGGGGGAGAAGACTTGAATGTATTTTTTTTAGCCTGAAATCCTGGGCTGATCCGTTTCGGGCTGTTAAAGGCATGGGGTCTTGAATAGGAAATGTTTTGGTTATGCCATGGATAGCTCTCCTGGACTACACCTTGGCAATCCAGCCTTGCTGCAACTTCCTCGATCTGATGCCCTTAGCAACGACAAAGAAGCAGCTGCCGAGAACTAAGCAACTACCCGCAAAGGCCTGGGCCCCGATGTATGCGCCCCCTTGGGCATGGATAATGGCTCCTGCAATAGGCTGGCCCGTCAAGGTGGCAAAGCTCACAATTGTAAAGGCCATGCCCAGTCTTGTCCCCTGCCGGCTTGGGTCCGACGTCATGCTGCTCAGGCCAACTGGAAACATGCTCTGTACGCCACCAGTCCAGATCCCATAGATTGCAGCCCAGATGAATACTCCTGTAGGAGAGTGGATTGCTGCCCAGCAGTACATCATGGTTCCCGTCACAAGAGCTAGGGGGATTTGTACCGTGAGGGAACCGTAACGATCGGCGAGATAATTCGGTACGACGCGGCCGATGGCACCGGTGCCGTTGAGGACCAAAAGGACGTCTAATGAGCGGGAGAAGCTGACACCGAGGACATCGCGGGAAAAGGCGGCGAGGTAGTAGAAGGCAAAATAGACTCCCCAGAAGCACTATGATTTGTTAATTGAACCATTCTTTGGTAGTTCCAAACCGTCTGAAATAGTAAACTTACCATGAAAGAGCCAAGGACATAGAAAGAGTATTCCATTTCTTTGAAGGCGGCCCATTCAACCAACGGACCTGACCTGCGAGGAGGGATCCGAGACTTAAGGAAGAAAGCTCCCACGCCCAAGGTTGCGAACTGAACGAAACCGATGGTCCGGATGGCCCATGAAAACCCAGCTGTTGGCAACATCTGCCTCACAATGCTAGGGTAGATCAGACCTCCAGTTGCGCTGCCAGCAGCCGCCACGCCCATGGCTAGAGCCCTGCGTTTCTCAAAGTAGGTGGATATAGTAGCCATGGAGGGGCAGAAGATGCACCCGTTTCCCAAGCCCATGCAGATTCCCTGAGCAAGGAAGAACTGCCAATACGTCTTGCAGAAGGAGGTGGCAAAAATACCCAACACGACGAGGAAGAAGCCCAGGGCATACAATTGGCGAAAGTAGCCTGCGTCAGTCATACGGCCGGTAAAGGTTCCGACGAAAAAGAGGAAGAAGACCTCGAAGGATCCGATCCAGGAGATGTCGGCGGGAGAACGGGAGAGCATCTCGGCGTAGTATGGCTGGAAGACGCCAAAGGAGTTGATGATGCCCCTGAAGGAGTTAGTTCGGGGAAGACACAAGAGAGGGCAAGAAACTGACCAACTATTCATAATGACAAAGTGACCGCTCAGGACTTGAGTCCAGAGCCTGTCAGGATATGAGCTCCGCGGCGCCATGTACGAGGTTTAACTCACAGACCATCCAAGCTATCCATCCTCCATCTGGTGCCGGGCCAGGGCCTTGATTGTGTTCTTGCTGTTCCACATCATTGCCTGGGAATGAGAGGCCGGACTCTGGGGAAGAAGAGCCGTGGGTGTTTGAATTCTGACTTGTTTCGGCCTCGGAAAATACGGCCTTGTCGTCATAGTCTCTCTGATGGTGTCTGGTGAGCATATGTCCTGGCGATGACGATTAGATAGTTGCGTACCTCTTGAGCACCAGGGATTGGGCGCTGAGGCGCTGGACCGCCAGAAACATTAATCTCGCCCATTGTCAAGGGTGATGCGGTATGGTCTTGATGCCGTCAGTCGGTGAGAAAGTCGCCAAGAATTCAAGAGAGAAAAAAGCTTGCGGGGGTTGGGCATGTTGATGATTTATAATGGAAATAACAGTCTAGCGAACGGAAATGATCAAAGTGTGGAGTGCAATGCTACGCCGAGAGCCGAGTCAAGAATAGCCTGAATGGGGCCCCAGATCCGGATCGTCGCTGTGATTCCCGCGATATTTGCGGTTGCTTTGACTAAGCAGCGCATCCAATATGACCAGGCAACGATATGCAGATAATCAATGATTTCCTTGATTTCCTTCACCGGTGACTCATTATGTCTTTACCCTCGATATTAGGCTGTGTTTTCGCCGAGAAGCCTCCATCCATGATAAACTGATATGCTGAGATGGAACGGCATTTACCGCGAAGTCTATTTCAATAATATTCGCCGTCCGGATATTATTCCACTACTTACTCCTTTCCCTCCCTTGCTATCTGAGTCTGAAGAGTGTCCGCTCCTGAAACTTTGACTGGGTACTTCACTGGAATTGGTTTCGCCGGTAGCAATGTCCCCTTCTTAGAAAGCTCCCGCCTGGATATAGACATGTTGTTCTCATGAATTCCGTGAAGAACTCAGGCATCGTATTCGTTGAAGAGCTATATTTTTCAGCTAGTAGTCTGATAGGTGAATTAGGCGTCATCGTGCCTTTCCGAGGGCACGTATGTGCAAATTCCAGCCAAAGTTCTCACAACTATCAAGGGGCAAAGCCCAGTGATAGCTGGAGAGTGTCAATTTGTTTTGAGTAGCTGTCGAAGGATGTGGTAGTGTTCAATAGCACAAATCGGTTTCGCGCTGGGTTGTGCAAGAAACAAACTGCCGGATGGTGGTCTTGTGGTCGAATCTAGCCTGAAAAGTAGAATGTTAGCCTTGACGCGTTCTATAGGGCTTTGGAGGTCGTATGATCCTCTTAACCCTGGCGTCGGCTAGTCTACAGCTGCAGTGGATTGGCTTTTGTAGCAACTATTTCCATGCCTAGATGCATGGTAGTTGCTTCTGTCAACGATCCAAAGCCGGAATGCATTCTGCCGAGACCAATTTCGTATATGCAGTTTCCTGTGGACCACCTTTGTGTCTAGATGGTGATACAGGCTGCCCACATGGCCGAGGGTGGACTCTGGGGTCACTGCTATCTACCGGCCTGGCTTGTGTCTGGATCTGTGGAAGGAAACTTGGATACCGTTTTGATCGTGTCCTAGGCCTCTATAGTTTTGGGGACTGTCCTAGGTGCGTTAGTCGGGAACATTATGCGAGGAGGGCAGGGATATAGAAGTAGAAGGTGGCGAGGTCGACTTTGATATTATTCGGACCTGTAGCATGGTATGTAGAGATGTTTTTGCATCTCTAGATGCAGCTAGATCTTGGCAAAAGGGCGATGGTGGTGGTGTTTTGGCTACGGCAGGCCGTGGTTGGCGTGGAAGTGAAAAACAAGACGGCTACCAGATTTGTTCAAGGCTGGTTTCCTCGTTTGGGAGAAAACAAACATGCGAGTGGTCAAACGGCAAAAGGACGGTCATGCATATCCCCCCTTTGCCTTGCACTTGTTTGGCAACCCAGAAAATACTTTTCCCAGGCTCCTGGGCCCAGACCCTTTCTTCCTCCCCCCATCTTGGCACATATAAAACCGCCGCCTGGGCTGTTTTCCGCCCTCATCCGCCAAGACACCATGAGCTCGTCCGCCATCCTGCCGGCGGCCGACGAGGCGGATGAGCGGCGCGATGTCGCAAAGAAGATCGAGCAGACAATCCTGGCCTTCTGGCCGCCTGCTGCAAACTTTCGTCTCTGCGCCGTGCACCTCGTTACCATCTTGACGGTGCCACTGTCGACCATTCAGCAAGGCGGCTTGTTGTCACCGGATCAGAGCGGATTCCATATTCACGATCGCCTGACAAAGATTCCACCTCTGATCAAACACTGTGAGTCCTAGCGGGTGTTTTGTATCTGCTGCATAATGTTGACGCTTCCACCACAGTCATGCAGAGATCTCTGCTCTCGCACTATCAGCCGGATACGGGCGAGCCTCATGCAGCCGCTCAGTATCAGTGCATTGAACGGGATGGCGGAGTCTGCGTCTTGACTGGGACCTCCAACCCGAAGCCCTACTCCATCGTTCCCTTTGCGTGGGTTCAGAGTATGGCAGTCATCAAAAAGTCGACAGTTGCGCTTCCCGTCCCCAGCACTCTCTTCGATGAGCCACGCCGCCTGAATGCCGTCTGGAACATGCTCAGCCTGGATCCTCGTCTTCACAACTACTGGTGCCGCGGCTGCTTCGCCTTCAAGTTCATCACCGCTTGGCCCATCATGAACGGCGCCGGTGAGTCTATCGTGATGCTCGAGTTTCATTGGATGCCACAGTTCAAGACCAAGCCGATGGCTCCCGTGGTCCTAGAAGGCCAGATCAACGATCTCGAGACTCTTGTCTACGAGGTCGAGGCATTTGACAAAGTTGAAGTCCCCGTTTCACATCTCGAGGCAGGATCCTCTCTCACGTCCGGCAGGCGCCTTCGCCTCCGAATGAAGACTGAGGATTCTGTTCTCTTTAGAGAAATGATTGAATTGCAGTGGGTTTGCATCGTCATTGCTTCTCTGTGCGGCGCTACCGGCTCTCTCGACTTGCTGCCCGGCTTTGAAGGGTTTGAGGATACCTCGGCGGCCGAGAGACTCTTTGCATGGATTCAGGACCAAGCCAAGTGGACCAAGGAACGCATGGAAAGCGCGGAACTCGATGAGGAGATGCTGGATGCGATGCGAAAGCTGGAGGGTCAATAAGTCGGGGGGCTAGTGTAACGAAGGCAACTGCCTTTGTGTTGATCGTGGCGGCAAACATGACGTTGTTTTGTCATTGTCAACTAGAGAACTGAGCAAAGAGACGACAGAAATGATATATCCCATTCTCGGAAACGGTCCGAAACCCGTGCCAAGTGAACAAGAGTGAAGCTCTGAGCAGTCGAAAGAGCCAGCAGGCTTGGCATTCGGGACAAGTCAGCCGACCCCTTGTAACCGACCTTGGCGGTCCAGTTTTGCCCAGTCTGGACCTGCAAGGCCTGTTGAACCCTTGCTGTCACACGCGAGATGGCACCAGAGAGTGTCACAATATGGGGCTAAATACCCCAAAAGTAGGAGTCCCCGGAACTTGGCGTACAGGAACCAATGGCATATTACTTGGCCACGACAAGGCTGCTCTGGTAGGATCAAGACCTGGCGACTGCTGGCGGTACTAAATTCGCCTGCTGCCCCTGTTTTGCCGACTTGGATTCCCCAGCCAACTTTATTCACTCGCTCACTCACGCACGCAACATGGGGCCCAACGACTTTGAGCTCCATTCGGTTCGAACTGTAACAAACGATTTCACGGTGGAACAAGGCCTAGCAAAGGATCAACAGGTTCTCCGGTACCGCAGACGCTCATTATGGATTTTTGCTTTTTATCTTCCGCTTCTAATCCTGCCATGGATCTTTACTTGCGTCTTGATGTTCCGCCCACTGAACGTGCCCTCGTACACTGAGCAGCGTCCGAAATATACGTCCAAGGATGTGGGTGACATGGAGAGATGGCGGGCTGCTGTTGATGCCTTGACTCGGATTGCTGGTACCCTTGGAATTCCCATCGTCTCTGCTCTCCTTGCGCATGGAGCCGTCGTCTACACGCAGCGTTCAAAGCCAAATCAGAAGCTGAGTGTCCTGCAACTGTTTACACTGGCAGATAGGGAATGGTTGAACGTTCCCTTTCTGTTCAAGGCCCTCACGAAACCACGACTACCGGCAGCATCTGTTTATTTCTGGCTGGCGGCGGTTCTTATTATCATTAGTGAGTTGACCAGCCTTAAACTTTTCATTGTAACCCTTCCCAGCTGACCATCACATTCAAGCCGCTATCCAGCCACCGCTGCAGTCTATACTCATTCGCGACAGAAGCATTCCTATTGTAACTTGCAAAGGCCATCCGGGAGCCCAGTCAGACTTTTGGAGGAGGGATGGTGTGCCAAAGGAATGTCGGGACTGGGGTCGTGATACTTGGCTAGTCGGCCGTGACCCGGACCCAACAAACCTGGCCTTCACTCCACGGAACCTCGTCGTCGAGAGGACACAGGAGAAGATCATCAGCACAAGCGACGGCGATACTCAGATGTACATGTGGTCCGACTCGCCCTATTGGTCTGATGACGATGATGACGATTCCCTTCGCGAGCCCGACGAGAACACAATGTCGTTCGCGTGGTACAACCCAGAGAACTACGACCCAGCGGTCGTCGGAAAGCGCAACTTCTTCGTCTCATCCTTTCCCAATGGCACATCAACAGGCGTTTACCGATATCACGCCGCGAGGATGGATTCAGACGCGACCTGTACAAAGGTCAAGACATTTCCTGCGGATTGCAAGGGAGAAATGCCATTCAGCGCCTCGTTCTCCCACCCCGAGTTGAATATCGACGTCTGTGCCGAAGGTGACTCTGAAACGGTACCATGGGCAATGAACAGACACAAGCAAGACGTTAAAGAGACACTGTGGCTACGCATGACTTCGAATGTATACCTGATGAATCTGGACAACTATACTCTGCGGTGCGATAGCATTTCGAGAAGAGGCTGGTTCGAACTCCCAAACCTAAGGAACAGTCACGTGGCTGGCCCTTTGCTGGATGTCTGGCCGTCTCAGAAAATACTCGACCGCGATTTCAACGACGGCATCGACTATCTGGCCGAGCCTAATAGCACGGCGGACGTGTAAGTTTAACACCACACGTCGTTAGAGATAAAGCTAACATATTTGTCTATAACATAGTCAGTACTGGCCGGATAACGACGGGGGCGGCATACTCGACGCCTTCAGCACCGGGCAACTCCTCACGCCAGGTCCTCTCATGACAGCAGCTCTGGCCATGTTTGGAAACACGTCCTTCTTCTACACAGCGAGCCAAGCCCCGGAAGATTCACGAAACGAGACGATGCGCCAGATCTGCGAGCAGGCGCGGCTGCCCTTTGTCCGCAAGTTTCAGCGATCTACGGAATTTATGGGTAGAATCTGTGACAACGTGGGAGATTCTAACTCTAACGGACGAATTTACATGGAAAACACATTGGCGAGGTACTTTGAGGTCTTTGGCATCGATAACAACTTTGCGCGGGCTCTCAACACGGCCATGTATTTTGCCAACGAGGCACTCCTCACCCTGTCGACGGAGCGAGCCATCTACTCCAACGCGGGACACCAGATACTCAAACCAGAGAAGAGAATTGCGCCACTGATATTCATCTCGGTTCTAATAGGCCTCCAGGCCATTGGGCTTTGTCTGCTGATGGCCTTCATTAACTCTGCCCAGACGTGGACGCAGGACCGACGCTATGGCCCAGATAGGGGCCCAGCTCCGGGAATGGGGCGAGCCGAGACCGAGTCTCACAGATCTTTCGGGCCTTATCGGGGTAGATGAGACGCGTCGGGATGCCGAGTCGTCGTCTGTCAGGATGTCCTCAATAGACGCGGCTGCGCCGAGACCGAGGATTCACCTTGCCCTTGGTGGTGAAGGCATCATACCTACAAAGATGCCCAAGACGATGACAACGGTTGAAACAACTCATTAGTTCATAATAGTCAATAATGTTTAATATTTAGGGCCAGTAAATAATAAGACACGTTCTGCCGCTATTTATTGTCGCTGACTGTACTTTTGTCGCAATGTCGAGGGACTCCCCCTCTCCTGCACAGGGAC
>JAADYS010002160.1:0-11708 GCA_012931995.1 Fusarium albosuccineum | reverse complement strand
TAATATAAAGCTAATAAGTAAGTAAATTATTTATATAAGTAAATCCAAGGTAGTGTTACATATTGCGAATGGAAAGCTCTATTTATATATATAGGTGTCTAATCTCTTTTTACTCCTAAACTTCTAGTGCTAAAGCCAGAAACCTCAACCCATGTCAGTCACTGCTAGCGAGCTGAGTCAGACTCCTCCATGGGATAATTAAACTTAAAGGTGGCATTGACAGGTCGCCGAGCCTATCCTCTTGTGACAGCCAGTACTATAACCAATTTGCTCAGGAGTTAGTCGACTTGATCCACCACGGAAGCCTGGTCTCCAATTCCTCTGTGCTCATTGCCGCATGTTCCTTCTCGAACTAGTGAAAGGATTCTTCATAGTGGACCCGCCCTTGAGCTTAGTGTCTTGTTCATTTTCACCCTGAGTAGAGCCGTGGGCTTCGAAGCCACTGCCGACTTTCGGTTTGTTCTGGCTCAGGATTGCGGACGTGTTTCTCCTTCTGCTCTGCCCAGTGCTCGCCGCCAGATTTCGTTGGCTTCAGGCGCCGGATGCATCTGAATAGCCATTTCGTCAAGGCTGACAAAAAAGATAGGGTCGTTGGGAGCCATGGGATACACGATTGGTTCTTGGTGCTCTCGCTGTGGCGGCTCCTGGGCGTGACGCTTGGCGAGTAAGTATCGGATCCGCTTCTTGATCTTCTCATTCATGGTGCTGCTTTAGTTTCAGATATGAGTCATTTCGCAGCGGGAAGCAAGAGTAGAAAGCCTTACAAGCTTACAAAGTGCCTCGTCCTCAAACAGAGGGAGGATATCAGGAATGGTCTCACCAAGTTAGGGCGTGGAGAGCAAAACGAAGAGAAATAAATAAACAAAAACTTCGCAATAAATAGCCGAAGAATAACAGTGATGATACACAAAAGCGGACTTCGCAAGAAGACGCTATCGTCGATGCTGGATAAGATTGAAAAATGCAGATAACTTGGCTTGTGACGCATGTGTAAAGTTAACACTAAGTTACAACCTCTTATAATGAACGCGGTTCGAGCCTTTCGTACAATGCAACTGGGAAGGCTAGAATAGACACCTGTTTTAGAATTGAGGTATAATGCTATACAAGGAAAAAGAAGCGTGTTCTTGGGAATCGCGCAAGCAACCTACATTCGAAGGTGCAGAAAGTAACTTCATCAAGGGGTCACAATTGCTCACACATAAGTGCACCTAGGTAAACTAACGAGCTCGTTTTCACAACTACATCCCTATACGATCCGACCAGTCTTGGCCTGTCGAATAGCACCCGCTTTATGCAAGTCTTCGATGAGGTCAAAGAGCATGAAATCACAGCCCTTGGCCGCCATGATGTCCACAGACAGTGGAAGCTGCTGACTCTTGAGGGTTGCATTGGAAAAGGTCACTTCTCCAAGGTCAAAGCTGCCAAGAGTCAGGGCGTAATCAGGGACGCCAGCAATAGAAGCAAGGCGCCCGGCGTAGACCGGCGTTTCTGGTTGACTGGTGGCCTTTTCAATGGCTTCGAGCGACTGTTGGCACGTTTCTTCAGACCCTAGGGTCGTGTTGCAGTTGATGGTCGAGTTCAACCTGAGGGTCTCGATTTGCTGTGCCGAAACTTTGCTGATCAATTCTGCGATGTAGAGGTTGGATGAACTGGAGAAGGTAATATGTCAGCTAGTATTACAAGGTCGGGCAGACGGTGTCCATACTCTTTCGACACATCCGGCTTGTATGTGGTGGATGGCAATGTGAAATAGATGTACAGAGCGTTTGAGCATGTGTCATTGTCAGAAGACAAGACATTCTCGGAAAACCATTGTTCAACACCAGCCTTGTATCTAAGATCCTGTTGATGAATGTCCTCGCCCATTGTCGCGTTGACAGTCAACCATCCCAGTCGGGTCAGAGGCGTCATGTAAGGAAACTCGCCGTCGTGCAGGCTCATGTACTCCTCCACGAAGCCTTTTCCGAATGTGAGCCACTGCTCTTGAAATTTCAAGTTGCGGTAAACAAGATCCACAATGTTCGAGATTGGGGTTTCTTTGAATGCGGCCGGGCCTGACTTGTTCCAAGCCTCGTCGATCGAAAATGTAGTAACTTTAGCAGACAGAATCTCCGACACAGATTTCAAGAAATTTTCAGTCGCATCTACAACCTCTAGGTACTTTTCCTTCACATCAGCAAGTTTCTGTGCGCTTGATGGATCTAGAAAGATTGACTTGGGATATGGGCTTCGGCGACCTTTGATTGAGCCACTGTAAAGAACCTGCGTGATCTTGGACCAGAGGATTGGATCCCTGGTAAGAATGCTGGCTGTGTCCATGGCCGGACTTAGTGGAATAACCCCTGTTAGGTTGACGGCACCTTGCGACGGGCGGTTACCGTAGACGCCGTTTGCCGCTGCTGGGCCACGAATACTGCCTCCAGTGTCGCTCCCTATACTTGCATCAAGCCAATCATAAGAAGCTATAGCAGCAGCAGAGCCACCGGAGCTATCGTTTGGTGAGTTATACCCGTCACCACGAGGGTTAAAGGGCAAGAGGTAGTCGATATGCTCGGTTACGTAGATGCCGGCGAAAGCAAATTCGGACAACTTATTCTTGCCAATAACAACAGCACCCGCGTCTATCAGCTTCTGGACTGATAGAGCAGTCTCGGTCTTGATCTTGCTCATTCCGTAAAAAGCTCGATTGCCGGCGCTTGTTTTGAGTCCCTTGAGATCAAAAATATCCTTGACGGATATTCGGATGCCTGCCAGTGGCTTCTCATTGGTGGGCGCAAAGTACAGTCGGGAAGGCACAGCGACTGTCAGTCCAGCGGCCGAGTGGCCAGCAGCTCGAAGAGGATGGTGGGTTGTGGATGAATCTTGGTAAGACGACTGGTGCGATCAGCGATGGGATGGCTGAAGTGGAATGTCAAAGCACACCTGGATAAAGGCTTGACTCGTGTCAGGGTAGAGCTTGTAGGCTCGGTAGGCGCTGCCAGTGGCACTATGAATAAAGTATGGTCCTGGAGCTATGCTCTTGGGGTTTTCTCTATCCGAGTGGAATACTGCCGAGATGTTGTAATCGGGAGCGAGATCCCTCCACCATCTTCCCTTAGGAGCTCTCGAACCTGGAGACTGGATGTAAAGGGCTACACAATGTTAGTGGGGACTCTAGTTGACCTGCAAGAAAAATTGACTGACTTTGCGCAAAGAATGCAGTCCACACATCATCCGTGGTGCCAAATCTGTCCAAGACTGCGGCTATGTTGGCAGCATTTACTGTATCATTCAAACTGACAACAGTGACAGGCGTGAACTCGTCGTGATGCGTCGAAACCTCCCATGATGGGAGCTTCCAACTGGCATCTGGGGGAACAAAATATTCATCGTCTCCCAGGTGAACCTGTCTGGACACAACCAAGGATGCAGATACACCTGATAAATAGAGCAGGCTCATGCGAGCCCACAGAGAACATACCATGCTGTGTGATTGAAGACAGTTGCCGTTGTTGCCGCTCGTCCTCTACAAGAAGGCGCTCATCTTATATCTCAACTCCAGGCTCAAGGATGATGTACAAGAAATGCCTCAGTCATTTGACGATGTAAAGACCGGACCGTCCATCGCCCTCGCACAATTTCAACTTGAAAACATAATTAAAAACAAAAAAAGTCCCAAGCCAATAATGGACGAGCCTTTTACGAGTTGACTCTGTATGACGTCGTTCCGTCGTGTTGAGGTATTTTCTACCAATCCGAGACCTGGTCGCTTTCTGGATGCAACCAAGTCGTCGGTCCCGAGCATCTCACCCACCCCGAACTGCCTGGTCGGGCGAGCTCTCCTGCATTAGTCTTGGGAAACGACCCAAATACCCCAGTCCCTGCCCCGCGAACCGAAGCGGCATGGCACCAAGAATACTGAGGGACGGCGGGAACAGCGGTCATGGACCAAAATCAACACACCTCTCTCCGGCCATTGAGTCTAGAATTTGCGCCTTTTTCTTCTTTATTTCCTTCGGCTTATCCACCGACCGTGATAATACGGATATGGTCATGCAAACGCTAGCTGGCAACAAATTCCAACCCAGGGCGATGTATCCCTTGTGCCGAACATCGACCCTGGTATGATCGCACTTGTCCAATGCCCAAGTGACGATACTCTCGATTGTCTGGGGAAACTATAGCTGAGCATCGTGCTATTCTTGGTGACTGAGTTATAAGTTCTTGAAGAATTCTAGTGCAGTTTGATATGGCTCGTTGCTTCAGGCAATCGGATTCGAAGGCATCTAGCAGATGGTCCCCTTTGGTAAAACCACGTTGTCCTCGTGCAGATCTGTGAGATCTGCTTCGTATCGTCTTTCGACAGGATGATTAGACACTACCGTTATTCTTTTTTCCCAACTATTTGGCTCCAGAGACGTACTGTGTTTGCTCCTACCGATCGTGAATGCATAGCTAGGTATTGACTGATCCTGTCGACTGGGACCTGCAGAATGCTACCCAAGATCGGAAAATCTGCATCCGCTGGGAAGGTCACGCATTCTCTGTGGGTCCGGAGACAGCGCCAGATGGCGGACAGCGGCAGGTTAAAATAGACATCCATGCAGCTGTCTCTACCTCATCAGCCTTGCAATGATGGAGGGCAAGGGCTCAAGGACCCACGGCTCTCCCCAAGACTGGGCACCCACCTATCGATCTTCAGGGCTGGGGTTTCTTCTATTCGGCCTGGGGTGCCACCGCATGCCGACAGTGTGATAATACTTATATCTCAACCAGAGTCTAACTCCAGTCGACAGCAGATAAGTATAAACAAATTGTTTCTTATGGCCCTAGTGCCCCCACATTGTTTGTTGCACACAGAGTCTCAGTGGACCTCGTGAAAGACAGGAGTCGTACCAACGGCCCCAGTTGCAGTGCAGGGTCCAATCAGTCAAAGCACCTTCAAGCAGCTGAGCTGTTGGCGTGTGGCACGGCTCCTGATATTAGCCAGCAGGTTTCAAGTCGTGCCGCGCGCCTATTCGCCTGCAGACGGCGGCCGATGGACCAATACAATCGTTCCCCGTGAGTATGTCTTTGCCGCTCTGATGCTACTCCTGACCATCAGCTGTGCGATTGTCATAGCTTATAATCACCGTTGGCTCCTCACGCGAAATCTATCACTCGCACTGTCTCGCCCATTCGTGTCGCGACTATGAGGTCAATCATTATTTTCCTTGCCGCCCTGGCGGTTCCTGTGCATTCAATCTGCCACTACCCAAGCGGTCGCGCTTCGACCGATGTTCCCTGCAACGACAACGATGAAGAGTCTGCCTGCTGCGGGCCGGGCATGGTCTACCTGAGCAATCGAGTGTGTATGGCTTCTGGCAATGATCTTCAGAGCCCTCACGTCAAGTCGACGTATGTCCGGGGAACCTGCACAGACAAGACTTGGAGGAGTGGCAACTGTCCAAGCTTTTGCATAAACCCCGAGGTTGATGATTTTGACCACGGCATGTCGATTGAGCGATGCGAGGGCTACGACAATCGATTCTATTGCATAAACGGCGACAACCCCAACTGTAGAACAAGAGAGAACGTGCTGGTGCTGGGTGAGTCAAGAAGGGAACTGGAGTAGGAATATGCTAACAACAAGCAGAGGTTCCGAGGAATTTGACCACATTTGACGTCCCAGCTTCGACGTCAACGGCTTCTACGACGTCGATGCCAAGCATATCAACAACCAACTCCGTCAGCGATTCGACAACTTTGGTGTCAAGCGCAAAACAAGACCCTTGGAGACTCAACCCGTCGACAGCCAATCTAAGGAACGAGACGCAACCACCGGGTTGTCGCACGAAACTACAATCGGAATAGCGATAGGTCTAGGGTCCGGCGGCGGCCTGGCCTTGCTTGCCGCTGTTGTCTACTACGTTATGCGGCGACGCCATCGGAGAACTGCAATCAAACTCGCCGATCCACCCAGTCACGAACATGGCCCGTCCGACCATGGTTGTGCGATGACACAATGGAACGATGGAATACCCCGAGAGTTACAGGGTGACGAAACTAGAACACGAGAATTGCTGGGAGATGTAAAGCTAATGAGTCACGAGCTGAAAGGCGATGGAAAGATAATGTGCCATGAAGTCAGGGGAGGTCCAAAGACAATACGCTATGAGCTAGAAGCGAGATGAAACATGATAGACGACGAGATGAAATTAACTAAACCATTTATAGATACCCTCATACAGTTGCTTGATTCTGGGTATAGATGCTCAGGTAATACCTGGCTATCTAAACTAATTGCCGCTCCAAGCCTTTTCAAGAAGACCTCGTACTGACATGGTTTTAATTTCCGGAAAAAGAGCATCAATGGCCTCCTCTTCACTGAAATTCGCAGAACCCCTCTCTAGCACTAGCCCCAACGAAGCCGCCATCCCCTGCAAAGCCTCCTTGGGAAAGAATGGGTAGAGGGAAGGATGAGAAGGGAGCTCGGTGATCTTTCCCTGCCTGAGTAGCTCGACTGAATCATGAGCGACCCGAAATTTGGTGCCTTTGATCTCTTCAGCAAGTTTGACAAAGTTGTTCCACGTTGTCTTGTCTCCAATAACAAAGGAGTCCTTGTTCCAATTGCCTAGGGTGAGTAGCCCGGCAACGAATCGAGCCACGTCAAAGGAATATGTAAAGACAATGGGAACATCTCCAGACCCCGGAAGGTTCGCTATGTTGTGTGGAATGTCGATAAAGAATGCGACAGGTTGCAAATGCGACTTGATGTGAGGATGTCCCCAGTAGTCCATGAAAAAGCCGTTGTACACAGATGTGTACTCCAGAGATGTCTGTTCAAGCGCGTGACGGGCTTCCACTCTGGACTTTGCCATCGGAAATAAGACTGTATCCCTTGAAGGATATCAGCAGGGCAAACATATTGGACGATATAGACCCACTCGTCGGCATATCTTGTTCCCCAAACACTCGGGATATATCGTTTGGTAGTCGTAGCTTTCTCGGCAGCCTTGATCAGAGCCAGCTCCGGAGCCAATCGACCGTCTTTGGTGCCTGAACTTGGTTCAAGAATAGGATTTATTGTTGAAATTACGGTGTGCACCCGGTTGGCCTCACGCGTAGATGCCAGAGCTTCAACACTGCCATAGTCGGCAGGGAGAATGCGAACACCCAGTTCTGTCTCTTGAGAAGGCTTGACCTGGTTAGAATAAAATCATTAGAATCACATCAAGAAGTGAATAAAGATCGGGGTTGCTTACATTGCGACTAAGAACAACAACCTCAAACTTGCCTTGTTCTTTGAGCACCTCGACGATGGTTCGGCCCAGGTTTCCCGTACCGCCAGCAACTGCGACGACAACCATACTGTGCTTTATATATATCTCAAACGCCGGTGGATGTCTGAACATGAAAGGGAAGTTGTCTGCCATGAATCAATACTTCTTAAATCAGTCCTCCTAGATCAGGGCCAATCTGTACCGGCGAGGGGGTGGGATTTACATGAACGATTGATAAGCTGCCTATGCACGGGCTGAGTCAACGGGTTGTCGAATTCGGCGCCTGGGTTCTCAAAGTGGGAGGAATGTGTAAACTAAGCGGAGGCGGAAGGGGCCGAAGTGGCCGATGCCGCTGCCAAGACAATTGCTGAATGAGAGCATGCGAGCTACGCCTTCCGGGGTCATTGCTAGAAGTTCTTCGTGTATCCCATAGTGAAAAAACAAAATGTTGCAATTCCCTATTCAATTTCCCCATCCGCACTGGCTCCTTACTCGGCAAGAACTAAACCAAGGTAGAGGCTAGAAAGAAGAAGAACTGGTCGCCCTTATCACCAACTCTACGCCAAATAGAGACAGGTCTGTTTGCTTCGAGATGCGGAAGTGATACTTGGACTCCCTATGGAGAGAATGCTCAACACACATAGCAAGTGCCGGGATATGATGTAGGGAATGGTAGCTTAATCAAAGCAACCAATGCTTTCTCACTTTCTTTGCTTTACATGCTCAATGAACAGAACTAGCTAGCAATTAAACCTGAATTCATAATTTCTCCTCATAAACACTTCTAGATATAGGGACATGCTCGTCAACAATAATTACACAGGTTTGCTCTCTGCCATCATACTGGTCAAGGAAGCTACAGGGTAGCAAACACAACCCCCACCAACCGAGCCGAGTTTGGAAAACCAAGCCAAACACGACTTTTTGGAACGAGGTGTTATACAATTTGAACGTGTTTATTGATAGAAAAGTCAAGCCCAACTCGTTGGATACAACTTTTTTGCTTGCGCAAGACAAAAGTGGCGTGCACATATGATGATCCATCCGCAACTGATCCACCGAGGGATTTTCGGATGTTAGATTTCACCGTGCAACCGAAGCCACTCACCCAATCGGTACACGAGCTAGTTGTTTCTTACACATATCTACTAGCTGAAACTGCTCGCTGCAATGCTTGCCATGAGTGGCCTGAGTCTTGAGACGGAATGCAAAAGACCACCGCGACCCCAGGAGTTCGTGGCCCGCGAAGAGGGGCAGACAGGGAGTCTACCGGGGTTGAGGACCAACGGCACCGCAGATCATCGGGCCGGGAGACCCATTCCAGCATCTTCCCCGCCTGTTGTCGAATTGTGGGACAAGGCACAGCTGTAGCTCAAGATCGAGTCTTCTGATAGGCCCAGGGTGAGGCAGAGCGGGCATCCGAGATTGCTTTAACGACCTTTTTCGCGAATTAAACTTTTCTCCCCTTCCTGCAGCGCGTTGAGACGCTCTTAGGCTCTCTTGCAACATCATCCCAGTGGTACAGCGTTGCAAACTTGGGTTGCTATCACCATGTCCTCCCCCAAGTCGCCCTCCAAGTCGCCCGAGGCAACTGCATCGCCTGCTGCCCAACCAGCAGACGGCGCCATCGAGGCGGTCAGTTCATTCCCGGACCCCGGTCCTTGACGGAATCCACCGCGATTTGTCTTAGCTAATCATGGCTATATCGGGTGTAGGACGATGCCGACTCCTCCTATTCCGTGTCGTAAGATAATTCGAGCAGAGCTGTTGTCGCCGAGTTTGTGCTCATGGACCACAGAACCGAAGTCACCGACACCGAATCATTGAGGTCTTCGATTCTCAATTACAAGTGGGAGAATGGGCGGCGATATCACGCATACGAAGATGGTAGCTACTGGTGAGCGTCGACGTCAAAACCACATTCATTACCCGCATCGTCTGACTAGACCTCGATAGGGGACCCAACGACGATCGTCAACAGGAAGCTGAGGATCTGATGCAAGTCTTGTTCAACTTGCGCTGTCGAGCCCCATCTAACATGACACTAGCCATGAGCTGTTCCGGGTTGTTCTAGACGGCAAGCTTTACGAAGCTCCAATTGGGAAAAACCCCCAGGTCCGTTTCTCTGTTGCCTGGTTCTTATTGTCACGACTGACAAGAAACTAGACTGTGCTGGATATCGGTTGCGGAACTGGTATCTGGGCCATGTGAGTTTCCCCTGTGTCGCACTCAGTCTGCCAGGCCTTGTTGACAGTTGTTGTTCAGTGAAATGGCAGACTTGCACCCGTCTGCTGAAGTCACCGGCGTCGACCTCTCACCAATTCAGCCAAACTTCATCCCGCCCAATTGCAGATTCGAGGTAGATGACATCAACAAGGAGTGGACTTTCCCCGAGAATTCCTTTGACTTCATTCACATCCGCTACATGACAGGCACGGTGCCAGACTGGACCGAACTCCTCAAAAAGGCCCAAAGGTTAGTTCACTCGGCCCTTAGGTGTCCTTGGTAGAATATCCTGACTTCCTCTAGACACCTCAAACCTGGCGGCTGGGTTGAACACGTTGAGCTATGGGGAGATGCCAGGTCCGACGATGACACTCTTCGCCCCGACTCACCACTCCGAACCTGGGTAGACATCTTCAATCAAGTCGGTGAAAAGATAGGCAAGCCTTTCTTCTGGAACTCGGCCGACGCGTTCAAAGAAGCTGGCTACCAAAACATCGCAGAGCGCCAAGTCAAAGTCCCGATTGGCACCTGGGCAAAGGACAAGGATCTCAAGCAGTGGGGTGCCTGGAACCGCCAGTTCCTGCTGCAAGGCCTTGAAGGATTTTCCATTCGAAGCTTGACAGAGCTTTTAGGAGTGCGTTGCATATCCGCGATACTGAATCTCAAGCTGACAACATTGGCTTAGTGGGAGTATGAAAAGGCCCAGATGTATCTGGTAGACATGCGCAAAGAGATATTGAACCCCAAACTTCACTCATACGTGTTGGTGTAAGTCATGTATCCTCTCATGCTATTATGGACCAGTGCTTACAACGGGTGCTTTGGTACAGAACTTCTGTGTACGGCCAGAAGCCCGAAGCTTAGGTCAAGACCTAGAGGAGGGCAAATAACAGTGGGTGAAATTACTCAATTCTACATATTCAGCGAAAGGGAGATATAGAGGGCCTCGATTGTGGGCGACTGTCGGGTCGTTTGAAATACATGACATGATACTTTTCGGGTCTCAAGATGAGACCGAAAGGCCTCGCTTTATCTCTCTCGGCGAAAAATGAAGCAAAGCCTCTCGGCATCATGTTTAGACCTGAAAGATATCATGTAATGCATTTCACACCACCCGGCAGTCGCCTAGAGAGAATCCTAGTCGTCGTATACAAAACCAAACCTACAGTTCAAAGTCAACCATACATGAGGTCGTGACAGCCTATCATAGTGACTCCAGCTTCTGTTTGCGCTCAGATATCCTTCTGGTCTGTAGCCCGTCGCTGTCGGTGCTAACTGACCAGTGTATTGCGGAATTGAGCTCCCATCTAGCGTGGGAATACGCGGCCTCACAGCCGGACAATGTGTAATGTTTAGGATAAGATTCCATGTGACAATAGAAACATTTGGTCAACCCCTATAGAGCCTATGAAGTACACTATTCAACCACTAGCAATCGTACTAGACAACGTCTCAAACTTCATGGGGCACTCTTATTTGGTCCATACCGTAAACTGTGGGGGACCAACTGTCAACACAGACTACATAGCCGCACCAGGGGCTCCAATTGTTTGGTAGACCATCCAACCTCATCTCTCATAGTCGCCACTAGATTTCCGCTTCTTGGTCGTATATGACTCTTCTTCTCAACATATGTGCCTAACACTCTCTATGGCTATTCAAGCCCGGAGGAGTGGCATTGATTCATGACCAGCATATTTTAGTCTTTCACATTTGTGGTCGAACACACTGGTCTTGCAAGCTGGCGGCGACGTCGCTATTCACAAGAAGTAAGCCTAGGCATAATGGTCCCCAGCCGAGGCAAAGCTGTGCTTCGAGCCTGTCTGGTTGCGCGTCCACGCCAACATCCAAGGCATGATACAGCAGGTGGCTCAGTATGATGGGGGTTGGGAACCTTCGTTTGAAGATCTGTCATCGTAATATCCATGATGGATGAAGAGGACCGGGTATCAGCCCTTGTGATGTTTCGCGATCGGCCCGGACCAACAAGTTGAAGCCTGGTTTCTTGTCTCGTGAGGTCGTTGTGATTAGTCTGTTCGGACTGTCGGCAGAGACAGAGGCTGATGCAAATTGTGTATCATGAACAGACTACCATGAGCTTGGCTTCTCTAGATTAATGACACAGGTCGTAAGCCATATATCCATTACTGTCTTTAGTTGAATTACTATTGTAATTGCTATACTACGATATCACGTGACCTTATACCTAATAATAGGCAATAACTTTAATTCTTATCT
>JAADYS010002154.1:0-20492 GCA_012931995.1 Fusarium albosuccineum | reverse complement strand
GAATAAGCAAATAGACAGTATGACCTAGGTCCCATCACTAATCGATCTTTCTAAAGACCAGAATAGTGGCTCTTACTGGAGCAGCGCCTTCGTCACTGCAGTTACAGGACAGCAGTTTCTCATCATCCATTACCAAGCTTCTACTTTCTGCAAATCTTCCGTTCTCGACCTACAGACCCTTGAATACTGGAAGAACGTCGATAACTGTGTGGTTAAAAACACAATCAAGACGGTGACATCGGATTCGCTGAGCATCAAATTCCCAAACTTCTTTTTCAGATCGGCAGCTCCGGACAAGATATCCAAGCTACAGCTGGGCGCCAAATCCTCTGATTACTCGTTTAACCTGACCATCAAAGCGAAAACTTCCAAAGTAGTCCTCAATGGTGGCAACGGTGTCATTCCTTGGGGACCCGGGTACGCAAATTCCACTCACTGGTCTATCCCAGCAGGCCGCACCTCGGGTACTCTCAAATTGGGTCGAAAGAAACCACTGAGGCTGGATGAGTCCAGGTCATTCACATGGTACGATCATCAGATCATCGCCGGAGCCCCTGACAACTTTACCTTTTTCGAAGTTCACTTTCCGAACCCTGATATACGCGTGAGCCTGTGGGCTTACGACTGGCCCGTGTCTTCAGACGAATGGGGATTTGCGACAGTACGTGTTGACAAGGAGGCTATGTTGGTACTACCATACACTCTGGCGGCGAACTGGGATAATACCTGGACATCACCTGTGTCGAACAAGACATTCCCCCTAAGCTGGACTGTGACTTTTGATAACGGGGACTATTTAGAGCTTGAATCGGTGAGAGAGGATCAAGAGATCCAAAACGGGGCTTGGACCGGTTTCGTCAATGTTACGAGTGGTAGATTTTTGGGTCAGTCGTCGGGGTTTGGAGTTGGGGATACAGTCTATCTTAAATAGATTTTCGTGACTGTAGAGCTAATTATAAAAGCAGTTACAAAATTAATAGAATCTCGTCACCTGGTACCCAAGCCTGTACCCATTGTTTACATCCTCTGATCAAACCAGGTGGATCCTTGTCCACTCTGCATCACCAAAGTGCGGCGTCGAAGACCAGTTCCATTCTTTGTCTGGGTCCATAGATAGAAACCTAGGGGGGGACGTGTAGGTAGTCGCATACTCATAAAGTCCAACCTCAAAAGCAGATTCTTCGGCCGTCTTGAATCCCACATTCATCCCTAGGCCCCGTTTCGCGACAGCATTAATGATCACTGCAGCGAGCCCAAAATCAATAGGCCGGTTCTGGGAAAAGCTACCAATTCTGATGAACTGGCGATCCTGGTTCTCGGTCGTTTCCTGGACTATAAGGCCGTGGACCGGCGCGTCCTGAAAAATGGTCGAGGTTGAAGCCGGTTTATGTAAGAGCAATGGAACTAAGAAGTAGGGCAGTGATGGGTCAAAGCTCCTGCTAAAATAAAGACGCAGCATGGTGCGTCTTAGTTGCCTCTCATCTCCTGGCTTGCCATGCCGCAGTCGCAAGCTGGGCAGGTGTCCCACACGATCCTCATCGTTGGCAAAGCAGTAGAGAAAAGCTCGGTGGTTTGCCTGGGACAATTCTTGCATGGCCTCTTCGTCGTCAAACTTTGCAGGTATCAGGGGGCAATTGAGCTTTAAAGTAGCTCCTTCCAAGGAGGTAAAAGCATCTCTCTCCAGCGAGTTGAATGTCCAGTGGGTGAGCATAGCAAGGGGCAATGTGGTGACTGAATCGAACGAATAAAGATTCGATGATGCAAACACTGAGCCCCGCCATTTTTTCTCCATAGTAACTGGGCCTTGGGAGCCAACCCACGACCACGATGGGCCTCGTAAGTTGTCTGTTGAGGGAGCCCTCTCATCTGAGGTTTTGGGTGCTGTTGATAGTGGTTGCCAGAGGAGGTCTGGGATCCAATACTCTGTCCAGATCCCTGAGAAATATGTCTCACCAGATTTTGCAGCCAACCATTTGACCAGCCCAGAGATGGCAATAAGCTTGTCCTCCTTCCGGGTCAAGGTGCACTTTGTATATGCTTCCACCGCGTTTGACCACGAGACTTGTCTCCTCTCATCTCCATCATTGGCGACGTCGATTCGCTTGCCTCTAGCTTTGAGATTTTGAGGAACAGCCTCGTTGGCAACATGGGTATCACACTCCCAGTAAACCTGCTCATTTCCCAAGTATACTATCCTCGAAGAAAGGAATCTCTCCTGTAAAACCCACCCTCGATGATTGATTAACGCATTTGTTACATCGATTTCAAAGTTCCTCTGACATTGAATAAATGCATAATCTCCCGTGCGGGGTGCCGGATTTGGAGCATCTACGGATCTCGATTTGAGATGCTCAGCTGATGGAACACGGTGGAGAGTGCGACGTCTGCTGCTGCGAAACAAACTGGTGGCCGAATAGTCCCAACATATGCTCAAGGTGAGGAACGAGTTCTGGTAGATGTCTGCCATGATTCCGGCTTCAGAACGAAAGTCGTCGTCTGAGTCTTGAAAAATACAAAGAGAATCGATCCAAAGATAGCGGATGGGGAGTGCACGGCAGATTGACATGATATCTTGATAGTGGCGAGGCAGTTGGGTATCCTGGCAGGAGTGTTGAAGTTGGTAGACACCCCTCCTGAGCAGTTTTGGCGTATTTTCTGCCCAGCGATGGGACAACGTAACGTATTTCCCATACTCATGTATGTCGCCCTTGGTTTCAACAATAGCCCATCGGTCTGAATCGGCGTTGCCCAGGTCCAGCAATCGAGTGGGCAGCGTTGGGTGGAGGATGTCTCGCTCTCTGCACGTGGCGTGCTTGTTTAAACAGTCGTCGGTCCAATTACGAACGAGTCCGGCTATTGAATTGGGCGTGTTTATGTCTGAAATGGGATGTCGGCTTTCCGTTTCTGCATGTATATGTGTTAGCAAGGCCTGTATGAAACTAGCCACCTAAATAGAAAGGTATTGACAAGTCGGGAAGCCCAGTACTTACCTAAGAAACACTTCTGAGTTGTTTTCCAAATTTCAAAGCATTGAGAACTAGGCCGGGACCGCATATCAGATAGCCTCACCTCTATGAAGTAGCAAGAATCTTCGATCCTATACCAAGCTTCTGTCATCAAGCTCCGGAAGTCAGGGTGCTGCTCTTCGACCGGGGTGACAAGGGGCGAAGATCGTATGTAACGCCAGAGGGTCCAGCAAATTGGACAGTCCTGGCCTAGGGATACAGCAAATGACTTCCAAGATGAATGCATAACCTTCTTCTCACCGCCCTTCAATAGCTTCACAGCCGGTTTTCCCCAGTACGGACAACGTGCGAGCACCTCATCTTCCCACTTAAGCTCAGGACAAAGCTGTTGGCACATAGTACAAAGGCTCATGATGGGACAAAAAACGGCGGTCCCGTGGTTCAAGTGCCTGGACAAGTAGATTGTTTTTGCTGAAATATCCAACGCGCTTTGGAGTCTTTGGCTGAATAGGGATCGACTTTGGCTGCCAAAATAGGTACAAGTCCAACAGGTCCATGCGATCTCATTTTATGGAATTTTACGTATACAGACATTTGTACAAACCTGATAAGTGGATTTCCTGTTTTATTGTATATGTCACTCAGTTTTCATCAATAATACAAACAAACAGAGCTTACCTACCTACCATACCTAGTTATAGAGCTCATCGTGGCGGGACGGGCCGCAGTCGATCTTCCATTTACTGAGGGGGTTATGCCTGTCTGATCTCGATATCTAGATGTCGCATGTCCTGCCCTTGACAATTGCTTTCATAATCTTGGTTACGATCATTGTCTCTCGCTTCACTAGGTTCATGTCGGTTCTCGCTCAATACCCCTCTTCTCTTCTTGCCTGACCGTAAGCTGCAGTCTTTCGTATTTCGCCTCGTGTCCTCTGCCTTGTTGCGCTAGAGGTGGTTTGTTTTTTATTCCTCATGTACTGTACGTCCGTTGGCCCCAAACCGGACATATTGCGCGACCGGTTCCACACACCGCGTCAGCATCCTGGCCTTGGCTCCACCGACAAGGGCTGAGAAATGTGCTTCCTCTTGGTGATTGGCGTCTCCACGGAATCACCGTCTGCGCAGCGTGAGACCGGGCCGCCCAGCTGATTTGAGGTGCGTCTCAGCCCTAAAAGGCCAAGCTCATATCGACCCATCTCGCATTCGCAAGATGGCCGTCGGGCACTATATATACCGATGGGGGGACCCCAAGTTCCTACTTTTCGCTTCCCTTACGCTCCTTCTGAGTGTAAAGCACCTGCCCTTATTAGCTAGCCAGTATCCACCATCGCCATGGCGGCATCGGCCAGCGGCCTCGAAGTCAAGGCTGTCACCTTTGGTGCTCACGCCGACGACGAGATCTCTCGTACATGGAAGGAAGTTGAACTTCGAGTCGTGCAGATGGCCGGCGGAGACCCGTCCAAGATCAACCAGGGACTCGGCATGAATGATGTCCTACAGTACTTGGATCAGACCCAGTCCAAGGACAAGAAGGCGGCCGAAAAGTACGGCACCATCAAGAACATCTTTAGCCGCACCCTCCAATGCATCCAGACCGTGGGAGGCATCGTCGCAGATGGAGCATCATATGTGTGTCTTAATGTGCTTCTCATTTTGGTCCACCCTACTCACTGTTCTCGCAGGTCTTTGCCCCAGCTGGTACATGCTACAACGCCCTGACTTTTGTCATCCAGGCCTGGCAGGGCTACGAGGGTATCTTTGAAAGTCTAGCAGGCCTTCTTGAAAAGTGCATCGAGTTCCTTGACCGCCTGAGCTACTACGCCGAGCCAGGGATGGACTCGAAGCTGACAAAGGTTGCCTGCCAGCACCTCCAGATCTTTGTCGAGATCTGCGACCGCACCCTCAAGCTCCGGTCCAAGCGCAGTAAATTCGCCGCCTTTATGAAGCAAATGTTCCTCAACGACGATGGCGTACAGGACCTTCTGGGCGCTATGCAGAACCTGATCGACAAGGAGCGTGGGCTCGTGTCAGCGCAGACTTGGAAGTCGAGCAACGAGGCGGCCACCAACTCGAGGGACGGATTGACGCTGACACGCAAGATGCACACCAATCTCGTCGACGATAGGAACCAGAAGCAACACGATAGGGACGTCCAGCGGTGGAAGCTCGCCATTGTGGATGCGCTGGAACTAGATCATGCCATCATCGAGCCCGACGCTCACGAGCCGTGGGAGAAGACGTGGAAGCGGCACAAGTCCAACATTCTCGAAGGCAGCGGTGAGTGGCTCATTCAAGATGTACGATTTACCTCGTGGATCTCTGGCTCGGAAGAGTCGAAGCGCATCCTGGCTCTCGAGGGTGAGGACGGCGCCGGCAAGACACTCCTAGCGTCCAATGTCATTCTCCATCTCCGCAAGATGAAGGCAACGGAAGGGACAGGCTCTAGAGTTATCGTCGCACACAACTTTCTCGACACAGACTCCAAATCAACAACCATCGCAGAAGACGCCAGCACCATCTCTCGAAATGTCATGTGCCAGCTCGCTCTGGCCGATGAGCCTGTCATGAAGAGCGTCGCGGGCATCTGCGAGAAGGCCAAGTACTTCAGCAGCCCACTAGACATGTGGACGCAGCTGCTTCTCGAGAACCAAGACCTCTCAGCCATGGATGTGACCTTGTTCATTGTTCTCGATGGACTCGGCGCCAACGCCGAGACACTGATCGCCTTCCTGCAAAGGTTCTCTGGCAATCCGCTCGTGCAGCGGACTCGCATCCTGCTCACAGGCACGAGGCGGCTCTTTGAGAGCATTGAAAGAGCCGGGGGTGTGAGGATGGGCAGAATCGTGCTCGGCGAGGCCAACCGGAAGGATCTGGTCTTGTACATCAACAAACGCATGGACGGCATGGAGATCCTCAAAGACACGTCCAGGCCGGGCGTCTCAGACATGCGAGCCAAGATCCTCAAGGAACTACAGTCGTCGACTGGCGGAGACTACTACAAGCTAGGTCGAGTGCTCGACAATATCTCCAAGACAGACGAAGTCGATGAGATCAACGACCTGCTTGAGACGGCCGGCAGCGCGCGCCCAGACCAGATCGAGGCCGACATCGAGAAACTCAACCAGACGCGCACCACAAAGGAGATCGCCGAGATCAACGAGATGATCCTCTGGATTAACGCTGCGCGCACCTGGCTCGAGCCGCTCGAGATGGAGTCAGCCCTCGCCCTCAAGGCCGGTCCTGGGGCTAGTACGTCGCTCATGTCGGTTGAGGCCAAGATCGAGTCAAAGTACAATATCTTTAGCACCGAAACCGGCTTCGTCGAGTACAAGGTTGCCGGTATCAAGGATAAGATCCCACTCAAGAAGCGTGACACAGCCGACGACCAGAGCTCGAGCGGCTTCAAAGAGATCCAGCCTGCTGAGATTAACATCATTAAGCACTACCTGTCGACTGTTTGCCCAAAAGACCTATATCAGAAGTTCGGATTTGACGAATTTTTCGACTTGAAGATGACACGCAAGGGCAACTACATCTGCCAGGACCCAGACAACGCCCAGGCGTCAATGGTGCTGAGGTGCATAACTTGCCTCGCTGACGAGCGCACCAGCAAGACGGAACTGCTCTTCGATTACGCCTCGAGCAAGCTCCACCTACATCTCAAGGACACGGACCTGTCGCTAACAGATCGCTCCCTCAAGGCCGAGGTCGGCATGGCTCTGGTCAGGCTATTCACCGAGCAGTACGCTCTCGACTCCTTGTTCGGCCTCCACATGCTCCACGAAGACACGCAAGAGGTCAAGTTTTCTAAGGATGACCTTCCCGCCAGCTGGGAGACTTGGATCTTGTCAGACCAGGGCGTCGATGCCATCTCCAAGTGGCTCAAGGACTCGGCCGTCGTTGAGCACGTAAAGGATAGTCCACTAGTCACCAGTTTTAACGCACCCGATGCGAACCGCCGCCTAGCTCTTTTTGGTACCTCTGTAACTACAGCTGCTGAGGATCTCTTTAGAAGGAACTCGACGCAGCGTGAAACACTTCGGGCCTTCGTTTTCCTTGATGCTGTTGTGAGAAAGGTAAGTGGAGTGTTTTCAACGGTAGTGTTTAAGGCTAACTGGAGGTCTCTCAGGGGAAGGATACAGCAGAGACGGAGAAAACACCCAAGGACAAGGCTGATATATCAGAAGAAGTCCCGGATGAACCGAACGAAGAGGAAGAACATGCGGATTCCATCTATGATCCAACCCCGGAGGATATTCAGTGGTTGGAAGACTGGGCAAAAGAGCGGCTCGGAGCCTCAGAGAAGGATGCTGTGTGGGAAGCCAAGGTAGCCCTACTCCTCTCTCACTTGGCGGGCAAAAATATTCCCAAGTCATTGGTTGAAGATAGAGCCCGAAAGGCTCTGGAGATGGACCCAGAAAGCTGGGTCGCCTCGTACACCCTATCCCGTGTCGTCAAGTCCAAAGAAGAATCCATTAGCCACCTCGAGAAGGCGTATAACAAGCTCGTCAATGATACAAAGTGGCAGGATGAGCGGCGCCACAAGGGAATCCTGGCGAGTATTATTTACGACCTGGGAGACAAGTACTGGGAGGATGGCAAGCGTGAGCTAGCCATCGCCACATACTCCAAGGTCCTTGACCTCAGCAGGTCAGTCGACCTCCTCGACGACTTCTCAGCAGTGCTCCAGAAGTACGCTGAGGCCGGATGCTGGGAGCACATGGTCAGCTTCTTCGAGCGACTCCTCGACGAGCCTGAGGACGGTCCCAACACGGTGGGCAAGTTCCTATCGGACAGACTCTTGGACGAGGAGGATACATTCCATCCCATGTTCGTGCAGCTAATCGAGACGTCGGCGAGGTTCGACCTCCTAGACACACTGTTCGAGCGGGCCATGGCAAAGGTGGCGTCCAAGGGCATCACTGTGGATTACTTCCGCATCCGAATCTCTTACGGCAAGACGCTCTTCAACATCAAAGGCCATGAGGAAGCCGGCATCGCCGTTTGGGAGCTGCACCTAGCTGATGCGCCCGACGATCTCCGCGAGTGGGTTGTCAGCTTGACTGCCATGTACACAGTGCCTGCAAGGCTGCAACTCGCCACAGCCAAAGACGTGGATCCTGCCAGGGCCCAGGGTTTCTTTGACAAAATCGAGGCCAATTACAGGGACTTTGAGGCTCTCAGCACACAGCATACCGAGTCCACGGTCGGATTCGCGCAGTATTTCCGGTATAGAGGCGACATAGCCAAGGCTAAGCAGATCCTAAAGCCGCGTGTCACAGAGGCGCTGGAGCTACTGTCTGACAACCGCACCGACAACGACATGTATTCCTACATATCCTTGTTGCAGATATTTTCGGTCATGCGGGACTTCCCCAACATGATAACATGCATGGACTTGTCGCGTCAGGCCCGGCGCGTCGACTACGAGGAGTACGAGGAGCTCACCGCAATGTACCGCGAGGAGGACGACGAGGTGCAGCGCGCAATGGCCAACGGCACAACCTTCCACCGCACCATCATAATCGAGCCTCAGGAGCCTGAGATGTTCATATCTATCTGCGACGGGTGCAACAAATACTTTGAGTTCGGAAGCGAGCTGTGGGTGTGCCTGACCGACAGTAGCAGAGTCCAGTTTGACGACGACTGCTATAAGAAGCTCCAGGAGGGAACACTGGGTCCCAGGGTCTGCAACAAGGATCACGAGTTTTACTGGGTGCCCAAAAGGGATGTTGACAAGATTGATGCCGTGCCGAGAGGGTCGGTCATGGTGGAGGAGAGGGTGATTACCGTTGATGAGTGGAAAGACGAGATTAGGCGACAAAAGGTAGATTTGAGTGCGGGCTAGATGACTGGGATCTGTAGTATGCGTTAGCAGTTGACATTGTGGTATGTTTGCGGACTTTTACGAAGACCAATAACTACTACTCCTGACTAAGTGAGGAATCAAGGCAATCTCAGTAAACCGTGATCGACACGAAGCCGGGCACCTCGGTTGTGGCGGTCTCGGCTCCTTGACCTTTTACGCCCGCACCTGCTGAATCAGCAAAATAAACTCTCCGACTTGCTGGTTTACGCTTCATCTCCTCTTTCATTAACGAAACATTTTCCCTCTTGGAGATTTGGTCTGTGGTTACCGTCAGCGCTAGTTAAAAAGCCATAGGAACAGGAAGTCCCTCGGACGTCCGGTTTGACGTCATTACTAATAAGACGCGCTGTAGGCCGAGTATATAACATTGCCAACATTCCAACGCATTGCCCTGACAACGTTTCGACCCAGATTCGTCAACTCAGGAAATAGCCAGCTATGAAACTGAGCACATCACTGGCCTGCGCGTGCGGCGTCTCGCTTGCATATGCGCTCCCTGCTTCGCGTCGTCAAGCCACGCAGTTTTCGCGATTGATTGTGTTTGGCGATAGCTTCAGCGACAATGGCAATGGCTCTTGGGTAGCGAGCAATCACACGTGGCCAGCAGACCCGGCCTACTACGGTCATTCTTTCTCGTAAGTAAATATGGCTGATTCATTGCTCAATAGCGTTCTGACCCTTGTCTCTAGCAATGGACCTAAGTGGAATGATGTCGTTGCGCAGGCTCTAGGCCTCGAGCTCATCAACCTTGCAGCTGGCGGAGCGACAGCAAATAATGCCTTTGTCGCAGGTGGCACGGGAGCCGAGTCCACCATTCCTGTTCCGGCTGCTTCGGATCAGGTTGCCTCATTCTTATCGTGGGATGCGCCGCGGCCAGGCGATGTTTTTGTGCACTGGATCGGCGCCAATGACATTCTGTTCAACACGAGCATTACTGCCTCTCAGATTATTAGTCTGATCCAGGCCGATGTTGACAAACTGTATCGTGCTGGTAAGTAATAACGAGTGAGAACGCATCATTACAGCCGCTGATCTTCACTCAGGCGCAAAGAGCATTGTCTTTGCAAACTACAACAAAATGACCAGTTTTCCAGCGACGTTTAATTCTACCGACTACAATATTCCAAGCGTCCAGGGCTACAGCCATGATCTCACCAGTGGATTGAAGAATATCGCCGCTGGTTATTCGGCCTACATCAAGACCGCCTTCGTCGACGTCGGAGCTCTTTTCAACAGCATAATAGCACATCCAGCCAAGTATCAAATCGACAAGAAGTACGTGAATCCTCCCACTGCTTGCCTGACAGGGGTATACACCAGTGAAGGAGTCCCGCGAAATTTGTGCAGCGATCCTGAGCGCCATCTATTCTTCGACTCGTACCACCCTGTCAAGGAGGTCCATGCATGGATAGGAAAGCTGTTTGAGAAGGCCATCAATGGTTTCGCATATTAAGTTGGCAGTCTCAAGATAATTTTAGAACTTTGGCAAGATAATCCTAAATTAAGATCAACAAGCTCATAGCTAGGCAACACGTTTGGCATATCAATAGTCCGGCCTTGTAAACAAAAATATCGCTAATGCAATACTGCTTCCAAGGCTTCCAACCTTGGGCGGCGGGTTTCAGATCACCTTCAGGACGCAGCGTACATTGTCTGTGGTATCCGTCTGTTTGGAACTCAGCTGCATACCCTCAATCACCCCTTGTTGCGACCCAACGCAAAATAACCGCGACTGTTATAGATATTAATCCAGAATGAATGGTGCTATTCGTCGACTACGACGCGGCTTGAAGCTGAGCTGTGTTTTACTTGACCTGCAACTATAATTACTAAATACTAGTATTATTTCCTAATAAATGTCTATAAGGGCGGGCTTTCCTATACATAATATTACTGCGAGGGTTATAATAGATCCTGCCTGCAATTTAGATAAACCTAAAACACTACCAGAAGGCCATACAATTAATCCCATAGCCATTTTTGCATAGCCTTTAACGTCCGCTCCCCGGCCACTTCTCCTCTGGTTACATCCCGAATGGCGCTCTTCCTGGTCTTAAACGCATCAAAGAACTCGGCCAACTTTGGGAACTCGGCAGCAACCTCCCCCCTTGCGTACACATCCCTAACCTTCTGTGAAGAACTTTTCGTCATGTCCTTGCCGTAACAGTCTTTTGTGAACTCCAAGAATTGGTAGAGGACAATCTCAGCCATATTTGGGCCTCGGGTGCCACCATCCCGAAGACTAGCGAAATCACGATCTTTGAACCAGCGTTCAATAGTGGTCAAGGTGCGATGAATCCATCGTATCATCTCTTTCGACGCCTCAGGAATCGGCATGGTACCTATGCCTGTACCGAATGTCCTCACGGGGTTCCAAGAAATCGTCAACTCGTCGGCCAAGCACATGAGCTCTGTGGTTCGTGCGCGGCTCAGTGCGTCCTTGCCGCGCATGCAATATCGAGATTTAGGGAAACCCCGCTCGCCAGCGTCACACAGTTCGTCGAGATAATTCATAATGGCCAGCGACTGACGAATATAAGTGTATGAATCTGACTGTGGAGTTGTTTGGTCAGGGATGGCGAGAATTGGAAGACTCCCTGCAGGACGCGGTGGGAACCCTTTTGGCGCAGCATCACCAAGTTGAGGGTCAGAGACTGGGACCACGGTAACCAGAGATGATGGAATGCCTTTTTCGCGGAGATAAATAGTGACTCTCCGGGGGAACGGCATCCATGGATAAACATAAAGAAGCCAGGGCTTGGAAAGCATGACGAGATATGGCACGTCGGCGAGCGAAAGAATTATTAATGGCAATAGTGAAGCAGCTTCGTGTAACAAAGACAGCGTTGTGCATTTGTGTCGGGCTTTTATTTGGATGTCTGGCTGGGAGGATGAAGAGTTATTTATACTCTCTGGCCCAGTCTCTAACATCATGAATCTGACTCTGACTCTGACTCTGACGAAATCTGACAAATCGTTAGTTCCCATCATGAAGTTCAATTGATGAATAATCAATTGAATAATATTTCCAGTTGAGGATTTAGGCCTTCTAGCATACGGTCACCATGAATCACCAAGTCCCCGAAATCTAACCGGCTCCCACCTCAAAGTCTCCGGCCGGATGGTTTCCGGCCCTTTTCCAACGTAACAATCTTCATCTCACTGTTTTACACTTAACATCTAGAAATGGGCGCAGGGAGTCTTGCTCTCCTGGAGACATGACCTGAAACTACTCTAAAGATAACCAGGCCAGCTGATTAAATGAAGACCAGTTCACTGTACATACTAACTACTGCCTCCTGACCTGCGTGTTTGATTTTGATGTTACAAGGACGCTTTTAGCTGGGTTTCTGTCGTTCCGAATCACTCTGCTTGACCCTTGGCGAATATTCTTCGTTTTGCGTTGCAAGGCTCGTCTGGTGCTCGCTACCTTAGTCCTATTAATCATAGTCTCACAAGTTGATGGACGTCGGGGTGGTTTCAGCTGCGGCCGCTGTTGCTCCAACAAAATCGCGGTGAGTACTCCCACCTTGGCCTCGTGTACCATGCTCACCCAGCCAAAAAGTGCATTAGAAGGCGAACTGCCGGGTGCGAGGGATATATTCTCGCTAGGGAGCCACGCAGAACGCAAAACATCAATGCGGCGCATCTTCATTATGAGACTTTGAAAGAGCAGTTTGAGCCATGGCTACTGTTTTCAGTCATTTCGTCCCGAAAGCCTCATTAGAGATAGACATACTTCGACGCTATATTTCAACATCATCCAAGACAGCACATCATTCCACCCTGACTGATAAAGCGCCTGTTCCTCTCATAAATCAGAGGGTTCGTTCGGTATCCAATGACTATTGAGAAAAAAATAGATGCCATCGCTTATTTTCTCTTTTCCCTTGAATCATTTTGCCTTTGCTTGGGTATTGTGGCTGTCTTCAAGCTACGTGTGAATCTTCCCTTGATTATGGCTTTATCTACCTGAGTTGAGGTTGTTGTTTCCCCTCAACGTGCAAAGTGGGTTCTAGGTATACTCAAAACCTCCGTGAAACTTCACTAGCTTACTGTCATATGCAAATAACTGGTAAACTATTATATAAACCAAAGTCAAGCCAGCCAGGAAACTAATGGTTCTAATATCAATGTCGCCATACACCCTACCCTGCACTTAGGGGCGATTTTGGAATTACTGGAAATAGACCGGACAGCACTTTAGGGAGATAGATATTTTGAGTCCATAGACGCACTTAGAATAAAGAGACGCAATATATGTATAATGAGCGAGCGTATAAGATGTTATGGGATGGGTCGACGGCGGCGGAGTTAAGATCCGCTCACCGCTCTGGTTGGCGGGATAAGCTTCCGCTTCCTTGTTTAATCTCGTAGTGCCGACATTAAGCGACGATGTGTAGAGTCAGTCTAGCCATTCCGAAGGATCAAGGTGGGAAATGGGGCCTGACATACTAGTAGATGATTTCAGGTAGTTACTAAACCTACCCAAGCAGCTGTTGTCTGTCGATTGATCGAGTAATAATATGAGAAGATGGACTGATGGTGGTGCCTTGTTGGTGTTTGTGAAGGAAGCACGTGACCCCGGTTATCACTGAAGCGGATAGCATCGCTGCGATATCGGGCACCACAAACAAGGGGCGGACAAGACATCCGCCTCTACCCACGACAAGGAATTGATGAAAAATTGATCAAACTTGATTCGCCTGAGCCCTCTGAGCTTTTAATCCGTCGTTTGCGCCCGCAATTGCCCCGCGATCACGACTCAGAAACTGGGAGCAAAAGATAAACATCCAGCCTGCCTTAGGTAATCGCACGCGGGGTCGGTGCACCCCAAACTTTTTTACGTACGAGCAACCCCACGTATCTCGGCCCGGGCTCTCATCGTCAGAGTCGTTGGCCTTAAGAGCAAGTCTTTCCCGTCTGATCTCTGACAATTCAACAGCCTCTCACACAGCCAAAATGACACCCTCGCTTCAAGACGCCCAGGTCTGCTTCGTCGGCGGCGGAAACATGGCCGCCGCCATCATCGGTGGCCTCCTCGCCAAGGACATCTCCAAGCAGAACATCTACGTCTCTGAGCCCTGGGATGTGAACCGCAACAAGATGGCCGCCCTCGGTGTCAATGCCACCGCCGACACAAAGGAAGCCTCCAAGGACGCCGATCTCGTTATCCTCGCCGTCAAGCCTCAGGTCGCCAAGACCGTTTGTGAGGAGCTCGGTGCTGCCTGGGCTGGTCGGGACAGCCTCCCCGTCGTCATTTCCATTGCTGCCGGAATCGCCTTGAGCAGCATTGCCGAGTGGTTCAAGCAAGGAAGCGGTATTGCTCCCCACATTGTGCGTGTCATGCCCAACACACCCGCTCTGGTTGGCGAGGGAGCCTCTGGTCTGTACGCTGGAAGCGATGTGACAGACGCCGAGAAGAGCCTCACAGATGCTCTCCTGGGCAGTGTCAGTAAGGCCACTGAGTGGGTGTATAAGGAGGAGCTCCTGGATGTCGTGACAGGTCTTTCTGGTGAGTTGGACGCCTCGCAGATATTGACGCGATAGCTAACATGAGTAGGTTCTGGGCCTGCCTACTTCTTCGCCTTTGTCGAGCACCTCATCTCCAGTGCCACCAAGCTTGGTCTCTCTGAGGAGCAGGCCACCCGTCTCGCTAAGCAGACGTGCTTTGGAGCCGGCAAGATGCTCGTCGAGTCGTCAGAGGAGCCCGCTCAGCTACGGAGGAACGTCACCAGCCCCAACGGTACCACTCACGCCGCCTTGGTGAGCTTTGAGAACGCAGGTCTGAAGGAAATTGTCGATGGAGCTGTCAAGGCTGCTACCACTCGAGCTGAGGAGCTCGGAAAGAACTGAAAAAACAGAAGTTGTATCCTATAGACGTGTGATCCCACTGATTGAGGATCCGGAATTAAAAAAAGTTTAATACCACAGCAGTCTTATCACGGCGTGGAGCTCAGTCAAGTCATGCTACATCATTATAACCGGCCAGGGCTTCCATAGTAAGCTTTCATGCTCCGTTACTAGTCCTACACGAGAGGAAACCACTCCTCTAATGCAGTAACGTGCTTATCCCAATCCAGTCCATGGCTCAGCTCATGAACATAGCATTCTCCGAGAAACAAGAACTGGTCTCCATGTGGCCGTAGGACATAGGGCAACTGGCCACCATTCAGTACGCAGACCACGTCTCCCTCGTCCATCAACGTCGGGCCCAAAACCAAGAGACCCTTGGAGGTGATTCCAAACTGTCGATATCGGCACTCACCCGTCTCATACATGTCGATCCACTTCTGCATATATGCAGAACTGCTTGCTTCATCTGTCCCCCAAGCTGAATCCTCCATCTTCGTGAAAGCAGTAAGGTAGCTGCCGTAACGGCTGTTTCCAAAATCGTTTGCGTACAGCCACGACCGAAAGTCGGCAATTGAAGGTCTGGCGTCACCTCCCTGTAAGTCTTGCTGTGTCGCGATTGTCACGAAGATACAAGAAAGAAAATATGGCACCGATATTTCCTGTCCACGGATCTCGCATAGCGCTTTGTATCCCCACTCACACCACTGCACCAGCCTTGGTAGAGACGCTCCGTCAGCCAACCATTGCTGTGGCTCGAGATGAGTTTCCATTGTATGATCTGAAGTGTGAATAGTGTCAACTCGGCGCCCCAGGAGGTTTAGCACGTTCGGGTCGTCATCTTCTCGAATCCTGACTTTCTTAGACGAAGCTGCAGTGAGACCTTTCCTCGTGATCGAATATGGATAGCCGGTCAGAACGTGCCCTTCTCCAAACCTCAAGCTGCAGGGATTATCCGATGGTATGTAAGCCCAAGTTGGACCATTCCCAGGGCATGGCAGCAAAGAGTTCGAGGAAGCAGCGCCGCGATTTATCAAGGCGAGTATGAGCAAGTCCCTGTAAGCCTCGACAATGTGCCTTGTGAAAGCTTGTGCAATCTCGACGAGCGACAAACGATAGTTGGGCACCGGGAGATTGAATCTAGCTCGTGACAGTGGTGTGCCATGTTCCTCAATATGTGTCCCAGTCAAGCTGAGCAGGGCGTAGAACTTGTCTCTCTGGTCGGATGCGCCATAGTCTGCCGTCTTCCACAGCAAACTGTCAAAATTCCACCTCGTCTTCGCCACTGCTAGTTGTAATAATAACCTCGCATGCCTTACGGTGGTCTTCATCTTGGCTAGGTCGCGCACCAAGTGGGACCGAGTAAGCACCCCCAAGTTCTGTGACACAAAGGCACCAGCCCAGGCTAGATATAGGAAGCTTGTCGTGGTTTTGTTGTAAAGTATTAGAGGCTCTTCCTGGGACTTGAAGACTTCCTGTATCACCCAGATTCTTGAGAACCACGGAGGTTCTAACAATCCGTACAAGCATTGCCAGAGATGGTTTGAGACTGCTGGTAGACCGAACCGGATGAGATCGTCGGCCCTCGCAAGGCCACGGGACTTTGGCAATTTTCCGTTCCAGCTTCCGAATGTCTTAGAGAACTTTGCTGCCTGTTTCGAACGATAATTTAGTTCCGAGTGTTGCTGTCCGATCGTGTATATCTGTTCTGCCAAGGCAAAGCCAAGCTCGTCGTTTTGACAGTCGATGTCATGAACACTGCTAGAGTCTTCGGTTTGATCGTTAAACTGAGAGTAGTTCAATGGTCTTGGGCCCAACCAGACTATGGTTCGAATAGCATGGCTGTATATCTGCGGCATCAATCGCACTTGACGGGACTGCTCATCAATATCGTCCTGGTTGATGCAAATCTGGTCGACCCAAAGCCATGTGCGTAGACTTGAAACAGCCCAGAGTTCCTCCAGACATAGCTTGAGTTGCGCTGTGATTTTTAATTTTGAATTATTGCAAAGTATTATGTCGGATTTCCCGTGCATGCCCCAGCAGTAGCTGAGAGCATGATACGGAGGGGCCCATGCGATGTCAAATGTCTGGATCTCGTACGCGCCGGCTGAGGGCCCTCCGCGGCTCTCCAGCCTGATGAGGCGAATAGACTCCGCATCTCCGAGTTGATCGAACTGGAAGGGCTCTACATGCTGGCCCATTTCCGGGTTCATGGCGGGTAGAGGCGGTGGAGTCGTTAAAGGAATTGAGAACAATCTGAATGACAATGCGGCTTACGAGCTCCACCGCATTGCACCCTTGGCTTTTGATTCTCCGGTGTTTCGCCGGGCAGCTGACGAGCCATACATACTACACATGCACTTGTTAGCGCGTACTATTGGACCGCGATCAGACGCTTTAGAAGAGCGTGGCGTCACTAAGCTAGCAACTGGAGTCTAATACCTTCTACCTAAGCTGGTCGTTAAAGACAAGGCTATTGGAAAGTTAGTCCGAAGATACAAGACATTTGTAGTACCTTATTATGAAGAGGCCGTGGAAGAGATGAGTTTACGATGTTATCTTAATGAGAATAGGGCGAGGAAGTATCGGGGCATTGGCTCTTTGTCTCCATTGTATCTTAATAAGCCCGGTGCAGCTTATTTTTCCAAGATATAGTCGTCGGGTTAGATTTCTTAATAATCCTGCACTTTAATTGCTAAAATTACTTGCAAAGGTCGTACCAGCACATTACACGATGAACCAGTGCTCTTTAACAGCGTGTGTTGAGACTTCTACGGTGCAACGCTGTGGACATGGAATTATGGCTCGTTCTCCTAACGTTGTCGATGAACTCTCTGTATACAACCCTAAGTTTGGAATCTTCGTATCGATAAGTGTATTTGATCGACTGGATGAAATTTGACAACGCAACTATTCGAGGGCCAAGCAGCTGCTTGATGGCATGGAAAATTCGGACCTCTTGGCAAGAAGGCCGGTGCTATGGCCTTTACACAAAACAACAGGTATTTGCCCACTACAGCCAATTTCTTTCGTTAAATCCATGAAGCGGTTTTAAAAGAATTATGTCCGATTATTGCTCCCTCAAATTCGCATCACGTAGCAAGTCCGATCGGAAAATTCGAGTTGTCCGGTCTAAGCCCTGTATGGGCGGCCAAGCTTGCTGATCTCAGCCATCGGAGATATGCGGTAATAACCTTGCGCCAATCACAAGTCAAGACTTATCCGCTATGCCGTTTTTGGTAATCAATCTCTGGTTCGTCCAGTTCACTGCCATCTCAGTTAGAGCAAGACGAAGCTGTATATAAATCGATAGATATTCCTGCTTGGAAATATCATCATCAACATCTTCAAGCACCCCAATCAAACATTCTACGCACTCAGCTATTAATTTCACCAGCACCTTTCATCAAATATTACAATGGAGTTTCCCAACACCCCTCTCATCGGCGCTGCTGCCAGCATCCCTGTCAACTCTCCCAAGCCCATCTTGACTTTTACTCCTGTTGTCATTCCTTTGTCAGACCGCAGGGTTGACTTGGAACTCAAGGTCACGGCCCCCATTTCTGGTGATACTCTTCCCATCATCCTCCTCTCCCATGGCCATGGCCCCAGCAACTACCTTTCTTCTCTCAAGGGCTATGGTCCTATCGCCGACTTCTGGGCCTCCCATGGGTTTGTCGTCATCCAGCCAACCCACTTGAGCTCTCGACAGCTTGGCTATGAGCTGAACGGTGAGAACATATTTGAGCTCTTCCTGGAGTCTCGAGCCAAGGACATGACCCGGATCCTCGACAACATCGACACCATCGAGGAGACCGTCCCTCTTCTCAAAGGTCGCCTTGACAAGTCCAAGGTCGTTGTCGCAGGTCACTCGCTCGGAGGTATGACTGCAAGCGCTCTTCTAGGCGCTGTCAACGTGGATCCTCGCGATGGAACCAAGACTGTGCTTGTCGATAAGCGCATTAAGGCCGGTGTGGTCATTGGCGGTACCGGAGCTGGCGGTGCAGACCTCTCTGAAAACGGCCGCAGCATGATTCCCTTCTACGACCCTGACTTCAGCACCATGACCACGCCTGCCCTTATTCTCTGGGGTGATGATGATGCTAGCCCTCACCTGAGCGTTCGCGATGCTACCTGGCACCTTGACCCGTACTCTCGGGCCCCGGGACCCAAGGCCAACTTTTCCATGAAAGATGGAAAGCACGGATTTGGTGGTATCAGCGGATGGGACGCAAAGGAGTGCCAGGATGAGGGTGCTGAGAGGCTGGCTATTGTGCAGAGGGTGACGTGGGCCTACATCAGGAGCCAACTGTACCCGAGAGACAAGGCCTGGGAGGAAGCTCTCAAGGCCATCAAGGGACATGAGGAGATTGGCAAGATTGAGCAGAAGTAGAGGCACAGAGCTGAACTTGGAATATCTCTGAAGGGGCACTATATCGTGAATGCTGGATGGATACTAGGAAGATGAGCTTCCAGTTTCACACGAATATCGAAATTGAATGAACTCTCTTTGCAGTTACTATCACTTTGAATCACCCACAGTGTGCCAAGTTTTGGACGACCTAGCCCAAAAGGAATTCGTATTAGCTATCGTTGTCGCTTTCACGTACCATCCACCTGCTCCTGTTGGTGATCCTGGCAACTGAGTTATATGAACAACCTAATCAGCTCTTTTGCGTTAATCACCCCGAAATGAAATCACGTAAAACCTCGACAGCTTTGGAATACCGAGCACGCGGCAAGTTCTCCTCAACCCAAGCAATATCCGAATCAATCGCAAAGGTCAAGCATCGCCAGTACAGCGCTCTTAGAAGCAGCTGCAGCCGTACCTCATCTATCCCATAGGTCTCAACCAAATCTCTTTCTCGACCAAGCCAGGCAAGCCCATCAGCTACAATGATTGCCTCTGCGTAAATGGCGGGTCGCCAGTAAAGAGTAATGTCGATGATGCCAGGAGGAGATTCTGAGTCCTCTTCAAACAGGGTGTTTCCTGTGAGGTCGCCGTGGATCAGTTGGTTTTTGATTGCCTGTGGCAGGGGCTTTCGTAGCTCCAAAAGCTGATCAAGAAGTGGTTGCATGAGTGACAGAATAACAAAGTTGATGTTTGACACCTCGCCGAGGGTCTTTTCCTCCCATGTCACAAGGTCTGCTTCTGTAAACCGATTCTGTCTCTGGGCAAGGAATGGTGGCTTCTGGGGACACAGTTTTGCAATGTCGGCGTGAAAGGCACGACAAGCCATCAATGAGGCTTCAAGACTGTCCGCTGGAGCTACGCTACCATTGACCAGCGTCCATGCCGTCCAGCCATCAACAACGTATTCGTGCTCCGAGCTGAGGGACCGTATCGGGCGCGATGTGCGGTACTCGGTTGGCTGTAGTGCTTGTATGGATTCGCACAAGTTCCCAACCCATTCCGCCTCTTTATCGTTGTCTGATGGTTTCAAGATGATGTTACCGGATTGAAAACACAAGCCTCTGCCACCAGCAACTGGGACTGAGGTAGTTGTGATGCCAAAAGCTTGGAGAACGTTGGACGGTGGCTGTGTCATGGTAGTTAGTTTCAGAATCCAATGTGGCAAGAGAGTTGATGATTTTGCCTGAAAGAAACCTACATGCTCCAACTGTGATGTTGCCTGCACAGATTAATGAGGGGTTGGGGAGATCAGCGGTGTGTCAGTCACAAGGCGCGCGCTCTTACTATGGGTTACCTTAATTTAAAAAGGCATTACCTGTTAATCTACCTTAGCAGGGGCCTAACTAAGAGGGACTTTGTCTTTTCCTCTTAGTTAGGGCTAAAAT
>JAADYS010002151.1:0-14700 GCA_012931995.1 Fusarium albosuccineum | reverse complement strand
CTCTAGCCCCTTCCCTGCTGGACGCCTGGACGCCTGGACGCGGCCCCTACGAGGCGCTCAGCCTCTGCGACGCACGCCCACCCGCCCAGCACGCCCCCTCCAAAAACGTCATCCAGTGACGAAGACAGCAACGCCCCAGCTGGCCCGTCTTCCTCACATGGCCATCGTGTCTCTGCCGATTGATATATCAAGCCTCACGCATCCTGCACCCCTGGCCCTATCTCTCTTGTGCCTCAGTCACTGATACCCATCACCTGCTCCAGCAAACACTCTTTCACATAGAGCCAGCTACTAACAAGGCCTTCCAGTCTTTTGGGCCTTGCCTCTTGATCCCCTCCTCCTACTATACCCCCCCACCTCCTCGCCCACTTACACGCGGATCCATCCATCCATCCCGTGTATAATACTCTACGACAACCTCCTCTCACCACCACAGCAACCATCTTCCTCCACCACTCACACAGACACAACATGGACTCTTCGTCAACACGATACCTCACCATGGAGGAGCTTAACAAGACCGCCCTCGAGCAATTCGTCTACCAGCCCGTGGGTCGCGACATGATCGCCTACCTCGCCGAAGCCGCTCACAACGTCATTGCCTGCGACTCGACCCTCATGCCTCCGGCCCCCGTCGAGCCCCGTCACAACCTGCCTACTCCTCCCCGGAGCCCCGAGCCCCGCACCGTCCGCTCCGAGGACGGTGGCCTTCCTTCCCTCGAGGAGTTCATCACCCAGCTCGTCGTCTCCTCCAACGTCCAGGTCCCTACTCTCATGTCCACCCTCGTCTACCTCGGCCGCCTCAAGTGCAAGCTCCAGCCCATGGCCCGTGGCCTCCGGTGCACCGCCCACCGCATCTTCCTCGCTGCTCTCATCCTCGCTGCCAAGTACCTCAACGACAGCTCCCCCAAGAACAAGCACTGGGCCAACTACAGCCACATCACCACCGAGTGCTACAACTTTGGCTTCAGCCGCACCGAGGTCAACCTCATGGAGAAGCAGCTCCTCTTCCTGCTCGAGTGGGACCTGCGCATCACCGAGGAGGACCTCTACCGCGACCTCAACGACTTCCTTGAGCCTCTCCGATACCGCATCGCCGAGCGACACGCCAAGAAGATGCGACACCGCGAGGAGAAGCGACGCCAGAAGGAGCTCTACGCTGCCTCTGCTCGATACCCCAGCCCTGCCTCTTCCCGTGGCCACTCCCGCTCTCGCGGCTCCACTCCCGAGCACTCTCGCAACCTCAGCGGCGGCTCTATCTCGCCTCCCGGCCTCAGCTACAGCAGCTCCGCCAGCTCTGCCAGCTCTTATGCCTCATCCGTCTCTTCTAGCCGCGCCTACTCGCAAGCCACCACCCCTCTCGAGCCCTCCGAGCCCGAGCCCTACTACTACGAGTCGCAGCAGGGCAGCCTCTACGACTCTCCTGTCCAGATCGTCGCCGATGTCGACTACCCCAAGGCCCACATGCCCAGTGGTCGCATGCTCCCCTACGAGATCACCGCCGACGAGTACCAACAGTACCAGCAGCTTAACGAGAACACCAGCAAGAAGCAGCAGCGACCCAAGCGCGGTATGTGGGGTCGCCTCCTCGGGGGTGCCGTCGCTGTGCGATGAACCATGTGCTCGACACTCGATACATAATGCATACTCGTGGCGTTTTTACGGACCAATGTTTGGCATTACTACGCATTTTTCGGCATCGAAAAAGAAGATTGGCATGGCGTCGGTTGCTTTTCGCATCTGCTTTATTAGAAAACCAGATACACCATGGGACGACACCAGAAGTGCGCTGGTGTCGCCTGCATTTTTCCTTTGTTTGACCACCACGCTCGTGTCAACTCTACTTCCATTATTGTCTTTGTTTTGTTTTTCGTGCGCAGGAAAACCGGCGTTGTTGGGTGGCTTGCATTCAGACGGCAGCTCCCCCGGGGACTGGGGGGCGTGTGCATTACAGGGAGGAGTACTGATAGGATTTGGACTTTTGGGATTACCACATACAATGTTATTTGACGGCCGTTTTAGTATCACGCTGGGGGATATAGGATGGGAATGGGTTATACACCGCCACGTTTCAACCGGATTGGGCTGTGGAGTTAATGGGAATCGGAATCGGAATCAGAATCAGAACCAGCCGGGCGGTGCAGGTGCAGACAGATTACACCTCGCCCTGGCATTATTTCATGAGATTCAAATACAACAAAGGCGAAATGCCGCAATCAACCCCAAACAAGACAAGCTTCTCCTCTGCCTCGTCTCTCGTGTGACTGTGACTCCTACTGTACCTTGCCTAGCACGCAACCTAATTGCTCACGGCAGAGCCAGCTCTCACGATGAGCCTTCTTCACTGCCTGACAGTCTGCCTGCGTCCCAATGGACAGTCTTTTGGTAGGCTGACTGAGCAAGGGCGGGCAGACCCTGGACCCACCTTCTCTGCAGCCCTACGGCCAATCAGATCATGTCGCGAGCACAAGATGAAGCCGTTAATGGCCAAGCACGAGGTCCGTGTTTGGAAATGGCACAGTCCGACGGTGTAGTAAGCAAGCCCCAACAAGGAATCGTGACTATTATACGCATATGTAGGTAGTTTGGAACAGGAAACATGCACCGCCCAGACCTGGCGTTTTTTTCTCTGATTAGAGATGAGTGATTATGAGCAAAGTAGCATCGCCAAAAGACTGGCGCGTGGCTTGGCGTCGTAGAGTTGCGGATGCGGGTACGATAACGTGTGCCAATTGCGTATGCCATGCGTGGCGTTTTAGGTTTTGCTTAAGAGTCAAGGAGAGAGGAAAAAATACGGGATGTGGAGGAGGGTTCGGGTTTGATTAGTATTTCAAAACGGTTGTCCGGGGTGGTGTCGTGTTTTACTTGATACGAGCCTAGGCGTGCAGCATGAACGACACTTGTTTCGTTTCGCCCCGTTTGAAACGATTGCAGTGTGGTATATTCTTTTTTTGTTCTTATCTCTCTCTGTGCTATTAATCTCTCCGAGACATTGATGGCATGTTGCGACGAAATTGTCTCCGGCAGTTGGCCCGTTGTCGTGAGGGGGGAAATAAGGATGGTGGCTGTGAAGTAAAAGCCGTCGCATCGTGATGCGCATCGCGGATCGCTCGGGCGACCGTCGTCGTTTGTCGGGACCGAGCAGGATTCGAGGCTGGGCAAAGTAGACAGGTTGGCGATTGGCGATTTGCGAGAAACGAGCCATTGGCTCGCCATTCACTTGCTTGGGCAGTGACATGCATGGGGTCCGCGTCGGCCATTCTTGACAGGTCGGGGAGCGGCACCAACGGGAGTCCGTATTACGAGCAACATGAAGAGCAGTAAGCAGGTACAGGGGGCCCAGGCTCATCTTGGGGGCTGTATTTGATAATCTCGATTACCGACTAGTACCATACATGGAAAGAAAAAAAGAAGACCTTGTACAATTTAGACCGTCGGACCCTGTTAGTCCTTACTCAACCTCAATCTTTCGATGTCGAAATCCCACTCCGGGAATACCTGTCCGCAGGCTCAGGCTGCTCAACACCACGCTGATACTCGACAGGGCCATCGCCAGCGCTGCCCACACGGGATCCAGCTTGACATGCTTCCCGCCGGCTGTCGTCACTGGGTATAGGCACCCGGCGGCCACGGGCACCGCAAGCGTGTTGTACACGACCGCCCACCCAAAGTTGACGCGGATACGCCGGAACACGGCGCGGCTGAGGTCCAGGAGAGTGACGACCGCCGTCAGGTGTGACGTCGCGAGCACAAAGGCTGCGCTGCTGATGGCGACATCGCTGCCAGAACCAATGGCGATGCCCACGTCGGCAGTTGTGAGGGCTGGCGAGTCGTTGATGCCATCGCCGACCATGGCGATCGTTGCGCGCCGCGTATTCGAGCCGCGTGCGTGGAGTGAGGCTTGGAGCGAGGCTATTTTGGCTGCCTTGTCCGATGGGAGAACCTCAGCGAATACGTTGGAGGCGGGGATGCCTACGCGCTGCGCCACCGCGCGGGCTGTAGTTGCGTTGTCACCAGAGAGCATCCAGACCTGGGTTCCGCGGGCCCTTAGAGCCTGAATCACCGCGACGGCTTCACAACGGATCGGGTCGGAGATGGAGAGCGCGGCAGCCAGGGTCCAGGTGCTACCAGCAGACGGCTTCGTGGCCACGAGAGCGACGGACTTGGCCTCGGCCTTCCACGTCTCGAGTAGCGAAGAAACATGAGCAGAGATGACAACGGAAAAGTCCTGCATCAGGAGTTCGTTGCCGACGATAATATCCTTTCCTTCGGCACGGGTGTCTTTGTACGAGGCCTTCATACCCCTTCCGGGCAACTCCTCCAGGCCTTCAACATTGGTAGTCGGAGTGTCGGTTCCGCAGAAGGAAACGATTGCCTTGGCAATGGGATGACTGCTATTCTCTTCAACGGCCTTGAGAGCTGACATGAGATCTCGGTGTTCCTCCTCGGTATATGAGTTATCTGGAAAGACAGCCGAATCTGTGATCTGTGGCTCTCCGCCCTCCGTAAGAGTACCCGTCTTATCAAACACGACATAATCAATCTTGCTGGCCTTCTCAAACGCCTCACCACCACCTTTGGCAAGAATACCATGCTTGGCTGCAATGCCACCTCCAACAAAGATTGCAGTGGGGGCTGCCAGAGCAAGGCCGCAGGGGCACGCGACAACGAAGACCGCAATAGCAAACTGAAGGGCGAAGACAACCCAGCCACCCGAGGATTCCCCCTGATGGTCAGGGACAGCGTTAGAGAATCCAACAGCCATCCACACAACCCAAGTAATGATGGCGACCAGTGTGATGACGGGCACAAAGTAGGTGGTTAGAAGGTCGGCGATCTGCTCAATTGGGGCTCGCTTGGTTTGACCTTCTCGGACGACTTGGACAATCTGATCAAGCATCGACCGCCCCGAAGTACCTGTGACGCGCACAGTAACAGCCGAGGCCTTGTTGATAGTTCCAGCAAACACCTGATCTCCCTCTACCTTCTTGATGAGGCGCGACTCCCCAGTAAGACTCGATTCATCAAAGCTGGTTTCTCCGTTGACAATGATGCCGTCCGCGGCTGGAGATGCGCCATGCGGAATGCGGATGATGTCTCCAGAGTCGAGTTGATCAATGGCAACTGTCGTGGTTATCTGATTGCCGGCCTTGTCTTTCTCAAGGAGAAGGGCTGTTGTCGGACGAAGCTTGCCCAGCATCTCCACGGCATCACCAGTCTTGGACTTGCTGTATCCTTCGATGAGTCTGCCGGCAAGAAGGAACAAAGTCAAGAAAACAACCGAGTCAAAGTACATCTCGGCACCAGAGGCATGATGCCTTCGGTTGGACGCTGCTGCAGCGATCATTTGCGCAACCGAAGATATGTAGGCGATGCTGGTTCCCAGAGAAACCAGCATGTTCATGCTACCGAATCGATAGAAGCGCTGTATGACGGGCATACGACTATTCGACCGCCACATTGTTCGAACTTCTTTGACGGCCCGGACGTGAAAGACGTCGGCAGCAAAGAAGTAGACGGGCGTAGCCAAAATAAACAAGGCGATGTCGAGGCGACTGAGCCCGGAAGTCCAAGGTTTCATCAGGTACATCTTGCCATGATTCGAATCGGGCAATAGGCTCATGTACACAATACCTAGGACAAAGGTAGGTATGGCGAACACGATTGTAAGGATTTCACGGTACAACAAAGCGCGCTGATGCTTGGCTCGAATGGCCCTAGAGCGCTCCTCGAGAGTAGGAGGATGGTAAATGGAGGTCTTGAGGGATTCGTCCGCTGCTTCGATGGCTCGGAGAATATGTCTGATGGTGAAATTGGGAGCCTTAGGTGTGTACCGGAGTCTGATGATGGGATTCTGGACGGTAGGTTCTTGAACTATTTGAAGACGGTCTGGCGCAAGACTCCTCAAAGTTGTAGAGATTCGTTCCGGGCATCTCGAACAGAAGATGCCATGGATCTGAACCTCGACCTCTCGTTCATCTGCGGACCGTTTCTGCTCCTCGAGATTGATGACTTGGTCAACTGCAGCCTCGTAACCTAGGTCCTCGATCGCATCGACAATATCTTGGGTTCGATCGCCGTCGGTGTAGTCGATAGTGGCGCTATTCGAAACAAGGTTGACAGAAGCCTTTGTGATCCAGGGATACTTCTGAATCTCCTCGGTGATGGTGTTTACACAGACGGCGCAAGTCATGCCTCCAACCGAGAGAGTTACTCGCCATGTCGAAGGAGGGGCCGTATCTGTGACCACTTGCTGAAGAGCATAGGGCAAAGAAGAGCGTCTAGTGGAAAGTTCGGACGTTTTGGAAGAAACGAGGGCTAATTGTCGTTTTTCGTCATGTTCTGGCTCGTCATGGTTTGCTGCCTCGGCTCTACATGCTTCGCAATTCTTGAGATGAGCTACTCGAGCCGCTTCGGCAGCCGAAGATGACGGTTTCGGGCGCCAGAACTGGAAGAACGAGTCGAGCCAGCCGTTTGGGGGAGCCATGGCCCGACTACTCTCGCCGAGGTCAACCGCGGAGGTGCGGTATAGGTCATTGGCAGAGCTCGCTGTGGTGTTGATACCGCAGACCTCAAAACCAACATCTTCGAGGGTCTCCTCCATGCTCCGCACTGAGGCAGAGGTGTTGTCCTTGTGCTCTACCGTCACGACAGAAGTGACGAGGTTTGGTGAGACCCAGATCACATTATCTCCGTAGGCCTCGTGTAGTAGTGAGCGGATCAAGGTGACGCAGGACGGGCAGTGGAGGTTGCCCAGTAGATAGGAGGTTGTCACAACGTCTGTAGTTGCCATGTTGTTGTCGTTACCCACAGTTAGGGCGTTGCTGCGTTGTTGCGATGGAAGCGCTGAAGGTGATTGGCTAAGAGTGATTGGTGAAGATGTCTATGGTTCACTCGCCCGGTCAAGACAGAACCCAGTGTTGTGGTGGAAGGTGGCGGGGTGGATGGCTTGTTCGAGTGACGCCGGGTAGGACGGAGAATTAAAATATATAGACGAGTTGAGAAAGCTGTCAACTTGATCTAGCGACTTCTAAGGCGATTATTTAATCGCATGGCGTCGAGGTCACAATCCGCACAAATCTCGCAAATCTGGGCTGTCATGATGATGGCTGCAACTACTAGCGCCAGATCAATAGCAACGATCTTAGCAATCGCGTTGTTTGCTAGGATGATATATAGGGCAACAACGGACGGTTCAGGGAATTGAATTCCTAACGGCCCGCCGCATAGAGAACGAACGCTATCTTTGTTCACACTGCACCGTTTGACGTTGACCATCTGCCGCATCCCGATGCTTGAAGTTGCGGTACCTGAGCGGCCCGCAAATGGCGTGGAATGGATGGTTCGCCAAAATGGGTTAGCGTCGTTGAGGCGGTTTTGCGTGCTTCTGCGTTATTTGTGCGGGGGCGTTTGGAACCCGTTGTAATTCGACCTTGAAGGCTTCCTGACGACGTTTTGCGCGAGATGTGCGTTGCTGTTTGGTCATCAAGGACTGAATTTCTCAGCCAAGATGGATGGATGGATCCTTCGAGATAAGCAGGGCGCGTGATGGAAGCCATGAAATCATCCCGCGCTTTCGACAAGCAAGCCAAGACGAGACGTGGTCATGGTTAATTCTTCGCTATCACTTGGCGGACTGGGTGTGCGTGAGGGCTGCGATACCCTCGACGGCAACCAACATGATGATAATGACCTGTTATCCGCGTTTGAGTGTCGGCTGGCCTTCTTCCGAGGGCTTCAGAGGAAAGATGGAAGTATGTAGTGGCAGGCCACGTGATACTGCACGGCATGAAAGGTCACGTGTGCGATTTGGTCTTTCCGCTTCTGTCAAAGTGATGGCCTCCTGGACATACCAGAATCCTTGCGACTACACGGTCAAGATTCAAAGCCGTCTACGCGGCAACGGTCGAATCAATTCAAGCCTGCAGCACATGATTCTGGTGGCAGAGGTTCGTGCATTATGCGCCGCATTGCTGTTGCCCGCGAAGCAACGCAAGGAATGTGTCTTTAGACAACCAAAACATCCCTAGCCGACCCCAGCCAGTTCCGATACACAGAAACAGCCATGACAGCATCCAATCAACCAACACGAAGCCAAGGCTTCTACTTGCGGTCCCTACCCGAAACGGTCGGCATGCACCAGCCGAACCTCATGGGAGCTGTATCGTCTTTCTCTTAAACGGAGGATCAAGTCCGTAAGCAATTGGAATGAACGCTGAATCACCAAGGGAAACAAGTTGGTCGACAACAGTCTTTCAATACGAAACAGCGGAAACCCTACTACCTGAGTTCGGCCAAGGATTCGAGGCTCGTCAGCTAAAGACTCATCTCCAACGGTGACACAACATGATCCGACCAACAGGTTTCCTGAAACTGCTAGGTTGAGAAGGCGGATGGAGAAATCAGGTGGCGCGTCGCACTTGATGGCGATTCTCCATCGCAATGTGCCAGAAGCTCGAGTCAGCACGCGTGATTGCGCGGTTCCGCCTCGGCGGACTCGTGGCCGAGCAAGCGGGAAATGGGATGCCGGCCAGGCCCTTGCTGGACCCATTCGCCGGACATTTCCTCTGGTGGTCAGGGTCTAAATTGCCGCTGCCGCGCGACATGCCATGCTCCCCTTGCCTGGGCCACCTGCAATGGCCGACCGCCCAGGGACGCATTAGCTCCTAGGCGAGCCGCGACACGAAGCGAGAGGCCATACGTGCGATTTAGAAATGCTCCAACAAGCTTCTCCTCAACGCTCTCGAAGTTGTTTGGGGATCAGTCACTTTCTGCCCGCAATGCGGAGAGACTGATGATTCCATTACGTACCAACTCTGGGGGAAGGAGATACTGTCCTTTGTTAGTTGTGGGGGATCGAATCAATTGCATAATAAGACTTGGCCTTTGTCTGGGGGAGGGGCGAAAAGGGCAGTCAAGGCCAGCGGCGGTTACAAACGGGCTGGGATTGTCTTGTACAATCCTTGAATTCTTTGCAAGATCCTTGAGCATCCCCAAGAAGTCCTTGCACACCTTGCTGACATGGTTGAAGACAACTCCTCCAACAAGAGAAACGGGCGGAGCTGACCCCAATATACCAAGACTCCAAACTCCAAATCATCACTCGCCTCCGCTCACCTCTAGCTTCCATGCAGTTTCCAAGACTTTTCCACATTCCTGTTCTGGCATAGTCGCTACCAATCTCACGTCGGGCCAAGGCTATTGAGCTCGCAAACTAGATAGCTCAGAAGCTTCTTGTGATTGCTTATCGCTGGATCTGCGGTGCAATTCTCTGAGCATACTCTGGGCATTCGCAAGGGGCTTGTAAGTCACGCCCGCTGGGTAACAAGGCAGCCTTCTAGGTCGTTTTGGCTGGACAGCAAGATTACGGCGTGGATACACTCTGCAGGATGAGACGAGCGCCAACACGGACTCGGAACCTTAAGTCAATCGGGGCGCACGAGGTGAGCGACTTTCTTCACCTACTTTATTCAGTGGACAGAGGTGGATTTGCAAACGTAATAAATCGATATCCAGCGGGGAAGCGTCGACTGTTTAAAAGGTGCAGAGGCCAGGCCGCCCCGATGGCGAAATGGGCCGTTGGTATGGGAGGGCCTGGTCCGTACCGGTGTTGGGCGTGCAGGATCGTCCGGGCTTTCAGCCATAGATGGATAGCCTGATGGGGAACAAGAAAACTCCAAATATGCCTCGCTTTTTATGCATAGCACGAAACGAGACAGGGTCCTGGCCCATGCCATAGGTAGCTGAGGACGAATTTTGGGCGTCCCGTGCTTGTAGAGATCCCCCTACAACAACAGTTAACCGCCCCTTACTGTCAACATAGGGCGCGGCCATCCTTCTGCGCATGTTCCAGAACTATGATGCCAGCCCGTCACCCTTGCTAGGTGCCATTAGCGCTGCGGGCGAGCATTGCCTACTGCCTAGTCAGGATGTCGAGCAGGCCGTGTAGCCGTCTAGCGCGTGGGAGGAGACAGCCTTTGCCGACTTTAATTGCAGCAGTTCGTTCGGCGTCTTGCATTCGGCAACCTTTCAGCCGCAAGAGGCGCTTGTGTGAGCATCGCGATGCCCGGTTATGTCCTGACGCCGTAGTCCCCATCCTCGGACGTCATCTTGACTTACCCGTCTACGATTCCCATGCCGAGCCCTCCACGGCTCGACACCAAAAACCAGCTTTGGAGCTGGACCGCATAGAAAGTTTGACACCAGACAACATGACTGCCCACAGGTACGGCCCGAGGCGACTGGGCAACAAACCGGCAGTGAGCGCGCGTGATGCTCAAATACACGGTCAATCAAGGGGACGGGAGCACTGCACAGCTCCCAAATCCACCACAATCCACTCTGTCGCTGTTCCGAAAATACATACGGCACAGGATGCACTTGGCAGCGCGCGGAGGCTCCCCGACCGCTCTCGAGAGGGCAATGTCAGACGGAAGTACTTCGAGCTGAACATTAGCCGCGTGCCAATCGGGGAGGATAGGCACTGTCCGGGCAGGCCCCATGAGAGCGCAATAAATAACCCCCATCAAGTTGAGCCCCCGTTTTTTGGTCGCAAGGAAATGATGCCGGGGTTCGTTAGGGCTTCCAAGGACTCCACCCCCAAGGGGTAACACAGAGACCCTTGTTCCTCGTCTTTGCATGCGGTGCAGGCATGGCATGGCAGGCATCTGGAGACCGCTGGTTTGCCTCGCTGGTGACCTAGAAACATGGTGCTTGCTGTGCGGTGCGTCTTTGTGAAGCAGGACTAGCATCGATCCATCCATCCGTCCATCCAGAGGCACAAGCATCAGCAGCATCGTCCCGAATTCTTCCATCCCTCACAGGGGCTTCGCTGGGAGCTTCCGGCGGTGGTGTGTCTCTGCACGCGACACTCGGTGGTGAGACAGCCTGGACCGTGTTTTTGCAATAGGGCGGTCGAGATAAGGTGGTGGGATAAGGTCTGTCCTAGTAATGCGGTTAGTCAGCTTCGGGTTTGGCCTCGTTTTTCAAGAGCCGGCCAATGGGCGGTCGCGCAACACGCCACCACTGACTCTGTGGCGCCTCCCGTCCTCGGCCCCTACCTCACCAGAGATCTGCCGGCTCCTCCCTCAAGCCTCGAGGCGCTGCTCTCCAACCCCAGCTCAGTTCAGCCCAGCAAGAGGCTCTCAGCAACGACAGCTCGAGATGCGCGGGGAGTCGAGGTTGGCCGTCGCTCGGCACTGCGTCGTTATCTCTTGAGACCTCGCAAAAGCAGGGAGCCTTCCTGCATGCCCAGCCAGATAACAACAGGAATATTGGATCCCCGTCCGTGCAAACCCCATCCATCTCTGCGCGGCGTGGGACCTTGTATCCTTTCTCCGCCATGATCCATGGTACTTTGTCGTCCATGGCGTCTTGGCTGGGGGAGGTGGTACAACATGCTATGGGCTGGACGACTGCCTTGGCTCTTGGCTCTCCCGCTCAAACGACTCGTCTGCGCGCCCTTTCTCTTGGCATCGTCGCCTCCTCGGGCAAATCCTGAGTCTCATCAACAGGTGCTCTCCACATGGCCTGCCTGCGAGTCTTCTGGTTCGGCCTACCCGAGCCAGCGGGCCAACGTTCGTCATGCCCAGACAGTACCAAGCAATTCTCCCTCGACCGTGCCGTCTGATGCTTGTCGTCTTGGCAGTCGACACAAATCTCGTAACCTTCCCCTCTCAGCAGGCCAAGCTCTTCTCGCCGTGTCGCATCGTTGCTGATTCTGGTGTCTGATCCGCCGCTCGACACATCATCCATGTGCCCCCCGTTGTTTGTCTCTTGTCAAAGTCTCTTGGTGCTCCATACTCTCTGCTCCCATGTAGCTTGGCGAAGAGGGGGCGCGATGGGCTATAAAAGTCGAGAGTGAGCTCCTCGACTCTGCCTCGAGACTCTCATTGCAACCTCGTGTGTTCTCTCCCACCGTCCGTCAACCATCCAGCCAACTCTTCTCGTTCGTCTGTTGCATCCAAGTCGAGCTTGTTGCTGTTGTTGCAATGGCCTCCAAGGATTCCAAGGACATGGCCGGGACTGCCCAGCCGGTGCCGTCCAACCTCAGCAACGACATTGCTGCCGTTCCTACCGAGGAGCACGAGGTCAAGAAACCATGGTGGAGCGGCTTCAAGGAGCCCGGTTCGGCTCTCCAGATCATCAGCGCCGCCGCCCTGGCCATCGCCATCGGTGTTGTCGTTGCCACCCAGGTCGACGAGGTCCCTGAAGCTGCCCGGGTCATCATCTCCATCCCCGGTGACCTCTGGCTGCGGTCCCTCAAGGCTGTTGGTGCGTCCCCAATCATGCTTCTTGTGTCTTCCAAGTGCAAGCCACTGATCATCTCGCAGTCCTTCCCCTGATCGTCTGTTCCATGCTGCTGGCCGTGACGAGACTTCGAGAAATGTCAAACGGAGGCTCTCTGCTGGCCAAGTGGACTGTCGGATACTACATCATTACCACCCTCATCTCCATTTCGCTTTCCTGCATCATGATGGGCGCGGTTTGGACTCACCAGTACCAAGTCGTTGACGAAGAGTCCCTCAAGGTTGATAATGACGATGACTCGCTGCCCGACACGTCGGAGCGTCCCATCCACACAGTCGTTCTCGAGATGTTCCAATCCTTCATTCCGGCCAACGTGGTTTCTGCCCTGGCCAATGACGAGCTCCTCGCTGTCATCATCACTGCCATTCTTGTGGGATACCTGATCGAGGACCCTCGCTCCCCCATCATCCGTGTTACGGAGGAGATCGAGCGCATGATCACCAAGATCATCACTTTCCTCATCAAGGTTGCGCCCATCGGTGTCTTTTTCCTGATCTTGCCAAACTTGATGAAGCTCGATATTGGCCAGATCGGTTTGAACCTGGGTCTTCTCATCGGCGCCACGCTGTCGACTATGCTCATCCACATTCTCATCATCGTGCCCATGATCTTCTTCGCCTTCACTAGGATGAACGCGTATGCGTACTGGCTCAAGATCTCTCCCGCGTGGGTCACTGCCTGGGGTTCTGCTTCGTCTGCTGCCACTCTGTCGGTGACCCTTCGATGTGCCAAAGCTCGAGGCATCCCTTCTACCATCTATAAGTTTACCTGCCCCCTCGGTTGTCTGATCAACATGGACGGGTAAGTTGCTACACTCGCTGGGATTTGGGACGCGCAAACTAACCTCGACAACAGTACCGCCATCTACCTGCCCGCCGCTGTTGTGTTCCTGGCTGCCACTCAGGGCATCACGCTGGGCCCTGCCGACTATGTCATTGTCGCTCTGCTGTCGACCCTGGCTTCAATCGGAGTCAGTCCCATCCCGTCGGCGTCGCTGGTGCTTTCGATCATGATTGCGCGATCGGTCAACGTGGAGCTCACGGGCATGTACGGAGTCATCGTGGCGATCGACTGGTTCCTCGACCGCTTCCGTACCGCCGTCAACGTTTCGGGCGATCTGTTTGCCTCGATGATCATCTACAAGATGACTGGAATTGAGGATCCTCCTGAGGCTGTCGAGCAGGAAGCTCAGGAGGCGGATGAGCGGGAGAAGGATGCCTCCAACAAGGTGTAAAGTGTGAATGACGAATGTGTCACCGCGTATGAATAGTTTCTAGCCCGGCGTTGAAGCGTACCAGTTTTTGGCAATACCAGTAGTTGGAATGAAATCAATCATGACTTTTCAAGAGGTCTTTCGAGTAAATAGAGCAGTGACCTGACTCATCAGTGAGAGGCAGAGAAAGAAAGAGGCGACAGGGAGGGCGATGCTGCACAAAAAGCTTGGCCTCTGAGCTGAGATGAGTGAATCCCTGCTGCGTGTCGAGTGACTGGTGCTTGGCAGAGAAACCCCAGATGCCAAGAATGCAACGGCCATTAAAAGAGGAGAAGTGAGCGACCAAAACGGCAAAACACAATCATTCCGTCGTAGGCACTGAAAATGGATTTCCGACGCGCCAATACAACGAGGCAAAGGAGGGCAAAGCAGGGGAAAAGAAAAGAAGAGGCACACGGCTCCCTCTTTAAATGAAAATGGCTCAGGCGATGTCAGGTGGACCTGGACCGGTCGGCATGCTCGGATGGGATTGGAGCTGGAGGCTGTGCTTGCTGGGAGAGAGATAACGGCGTCAGTACAAATTCGAGGGTCCAGATTATCTAACCCAAAGCATTGATCAGGCCCGACGGGAGACTTTGTGTGCGCATATCGAGCTGCCCAATTGGGATGGCTTGCGCCGTACTTGCGGTCGGCCTGCGCAAATCTCCAGAGTCTCGACCGTTGTATCTGCAAGTGCAAGAGGCAGATACACATCCCTGTGTACGTAGGTAGATAATGCGCGGATGCTTGTTTAAATTCAGGACACACGGATGGGTGACAACATCAAAGGCATACGCGTAGAAAAAGGAGAGCTATGACGACAGGACGATATGAAAGAAGGGAATATAATAGCTGAAGCCTTGATGCAGGTTGCGACACGAGGGTCGCGCCAGTAATACTAGGGATCCTTCAGCTACTATTAGCACTAATGTCTGAAACTAGATCAAGCTTATTATCACGGCAGAAACTATGCGTAGGGGAGAAGGGGTACGGCTTATATTCTTGGGCTTGCCAGAGTCTCTTTCTACCTAGTCAAGATACCTTAGCACAGAGCGACAATTAAGACCATGGGACAAAGACACGAATAGTAACTAGAATGACATAACGGAAGTCTTCACAAGGGCCATCCCTACCTGCAC